>JYFJ02000699.1:0-48498 GCA_000934665.2 Catajapyx aquilonaris | reverse complement strand
GGGGGGGGGGGGGGGCGACGAATATTGTGACAGTCTGTTACATAGGGGTTGCCGGATATATGGACGCTTCTGATGAATAAAGCCAATACAACGATGTCAAAAAAATCAATATCATGAAAATTATTAAATTGTACACTTCGAGACGAGTAGGTCATTATCAAAACCAGGCTATCTTCCGTACGAATCCTTTAGAAAACAAGAATTTCAGATTTAGTGAGACTTTTCACAGCCCGACCCGAGGTGAAGATGTATTACACTGGAAAGTAGTATGCTGGGACTCGTTCTTCGCATGACTGGCATGAGAATGAATAAATAAGTTTATAAAGCATCCGTGTGACAAGTTTCAGCACTCTCAATATCCAGGAAGTGGGTTAGGTAGCTCGGACATATACAGACAAACTTTGTTTTATATAATTAGTGACATAAATTTAGCTTCGAATTGATGACTGTAACCATCAGAAATTAACAGATAGCCTGGTTTTGATAATGACCGACTTATTGGATCTATTGTCAGCTTGTTCGCTGCGTGCTTCAAGATATGTGAATTATTGCGGCTGCGATAATAGATTCTCGGTATTAATTCCTCTAAATGTAGGAGGGTTCATAATGTTGGTACAGGTTAGTCATTTCGCAGTTGCTTTCTCTCGGAAGCTATAAATTGCTAGTGTGGGCTTCCGATTGGTGGGTATGAAATTTATAGCACCGACTTTAACGTCGTGTGATATACCGTATAGAACTGGAGGTTGGAAGTAATAATATTGTCTGTCACTTTCAAGGCCAGTTTAATTAGTGTTCAAACCCCTATAAAACCCATCTTAAACCGGTTGCTGGGTAAAACAAAAACTTGGCTCTACAGCATCAATACTGCATTAAAAGTACGCCATTTATTCATCGACAATGCCCGGCATATGTGATCCGCCACATTATTGATGTAATCTTCGCAGCTCATTTTAATATGAATGGGAATCAAAAGTATACTGGAAGCTCGGTGCAACCTAGATTTTTCCCTTGCTAAAAAAAAAAGGTCGATACAAACTCCACTCCACAGACACTGTTGACATTGTAACACTGTAAAGATCCACACTGCACGGGACCCAGATTTTAAATGCTTAAAATTTTGCATTGCGCAGTACATGTCATATTGACCGGTCGGTATGTCTGATCGTATTTCATCATTATCATAATATCGTGCAGGGCTAGTAATTGAAGTTGTCAGGTGTCAATTGAACGTACCAGTACTGGGGTATAGTAACGACGCTGTGAAATACCAGCCTGCACCATCCCCCTCGAGCCCTGAGGCCAAACCTTTGCAGATAATTGCAGTTGTTACATAACCTAGGCTGCCGTGTGCCTGCAGATAAAACGGTGCCGCATTGCTACTTCTCCCTATAAACTGCCTCAGATTCACCGGTCGTTGAGGGGGTGCATTGCAAAACGTTGCAAAACTTCAAGATTTCCCCCCCNAGTGTCTTAATCCCAGGAAACGAAACTCCCTCGTGTTCTAACTCACACGACCACCTTTTTTTTTTAGTGTTCCTTTTCATAGTCACGAACTTGGTAGATTCGGTCACGTCAAAGAAGCGCGCCAGCCGAATACAGATGCCTGCGGGGAAAGGTTAAAAAAAAAAAGAGGAGATCGGGACAGTCTCCTCTAATAGATTACACCTCACCGCAGCACGTTACCTGCAGTGCGGAAGATGTTGCTAGTCCTCTGTCAGGACTAATTAATCCAGGTGTAACGAACCGTTTATTGGGTCTAGCCAGCATCAGAAACCGACCGATTTTAGCCTAATCGTAGCTTAACTAGAAGCAAACATGTGACGTAATGTGGGTTGCAACATTTTTGGCAAGATTTGCAGAAATAAAATTAATTTGGGATCAGGGTCAGGTTCGCAAGCGATTTGGTCACGGAACGGAACAAGTTGTAACATTTTTTTAAAAAAGATTGCCTGCAACATTTTTTTTTATTGGCATGATATCAAACCAGAGGAAATTATTCTATTTGTGATTTTTCATATAAGTGCAGACGACACATTAAAAATACTGAAAATACCAATTGAAACTAGTTATAAAATGTTGCTAATGTTATAAAAAAATTAATTTGGGATCAAGGTCAGGTTCGCAAGCGAATTTGGTCACGGCACGGAACAAGTTCTAACAATTTTGTTTTTTTTAAAGGTTGCCTGCAACATTTTTATCGGCATGATATCGAACTGAGGAAATGATTCTATTTGTGATTTTTTTTAAATAAGCAAGTTACATTTACAGGCGATAAAAACACACTGTTAAAATATTGAAAATACAATTAAAACTATGCCAATTTTGCGTTATTTGTGTCCCGATCGGTCCGGAATGTTTTGGTTCGTACAATCTGTGACCCAAAAAAAAGGACAGATGACCAAAAGTGCAGGAGGCATGAAAATGCAATTAGCACGCATGCTGTCAGTCACAAAAACACACGATACACAATATGCATGCCGCATAATTGCCCCGTATGCGCAACTTCAGATTGCAATTTCATCCATTAAAATTCCACCAGCTGAAAAAAAAAAAAAATCCACTCTTCCGATTCATTAGCCCCAGCAATTAAACCATCTTTCTTTTTCTGGGCTAGAAAGGCGTGAAAGTACGGCTTTATCAGGCTGGGATGAAAGTTTTGCGCCCCAAGTTTTGATGGCCTGGGTGCTTAAGGTGCTTTCCCTCCAAAAAATATGTGAATTTTTTTTTTTTTTAGGTGGAGGAAGAGCAGTCGTGGGTATGTTGTAAGGGAAGGTTCCCTAGAGATCTATGATGTAGGAGTTAGTATAGAGGCCCTTTTGCAGCCTGGGGTTTGCGCTACCCAATCGATAGGCGGCTGTGCTTCGGCGCAGATACGACACACTCGCTAGACTATACACACACAACGGTGTTCGGGGGGGCTATTCCACGGGATCAGCCGGAGAAGAGAAGGATAACAAGAGAAGAAAAAAGAAGAGAGGATCATGCGCTGCTTATGAGAGAGGTCTGGAGTGTTTATCCTGACGTGGCGATGACACATGAGGCTCTTCTGTTCAACTGGAAGTGGGGATTCAAGGGGAAAACGGATTCGGTCCAGATTGCTCTTTTACACTGGAAGCTTTACAATCAAGCTGTTCATAAAATAATGAGTATATTTCAATGAAATAATTGTCTGCATTGCGTAAACTCCTGTGAATTTCCTTCGTGAAGTCACCACTGGTGTATAACTTCCTAATTTTAACCTGATGATTAGTGTTTTTTTTACAATGAAAATATGTATGAGCCAAGGTATTTTATGTTGGCCTTCCAAACCATAGCATGACAAATGCAAAGTTCTGCGGCTGATAAACGGGGACGGTGGCAAAATGAATCGTCCCTTCATAATTATTGTTGGGCTAATGGGATGAAGCATAAAAGCTCATTTCGGATCTGGAGATAAGCCCGTTATAATTTAGAAAAAAAATTGGAGCGACTCCCTCTCCATTTAATCTTACTTAACTTAATTAAAAACAAGAAGCAGGATTTATTGCGCTAATTGAAATATTTGCATATGTTGCAAAATACACGTAGCCTATATCAGAAGAAAAAGAGCCAAGATATATAGAGACAGGAATGAAACCTTGTGTATTTTTGCTGTTTACAAGTTGTCACATGATATTTAAAGCAGGTTAGTGTGGCACTATCACGGGTTTAGTGGATTAAGTGAACAACTGTCGAGGGTGATTTGAATTCAAGCTATTATAAACGGCAATGAAACTCTCGAATAGGCCCGCGCGGGGTTTGTTTATCGCCTGCAATAACAACACGTCGTTATATGCATGTTGTGAAAGCTGTAATACCCCCACCGAATGAATAAGGAAATCGCTAAGATAACAAGTTCATGATGCATGCAATCATGACAATGATTATTGGCAGATGCTGATTAGTTGTTTCCATCTATACTATAGGGACAAGATAACTCATTCGTTTTGGGAGGCGTCTTGAGACCTTGGCAACCATAATTAGTCCCGCCCCCTGCTGAGTTTTTTTGCATGGAATTTAAAGCGATTGGCGGGGAAATATCGCCNGCCCCCCCCCCCCCCCCGGCTTGGTAACCAATTGTGTTAGTGTAAACAAACTCTTAGAAACTCGCCCATCTACTTTGAAATTGAATCCTGATTGGTCGACTGGTAGTGGGCGGGGATTAATTATGGTCGCCAATTAAGGTCACAAGCCACCTCCCAAAACGAATGAGTTATCATGTCCCTTAGTCCCTAGTATATATACAGATGGAAACAACGAATCAGCATCTGCCAATCATTGTCATGGGAGACACGTTGCCATGGTAGAGTAGGATGATGTAGATAGGAGGAGGGGAGGATGAAGTAGGGGAGGGAAATGGAACAAACAGACAAACTTTGCCTTACTGTATATACTCTATAACATTTATTAATTTATTTGCCGGTATTGTTGCTGTTGCTGTTTCATATTATACCAAATGGGTAGGCCTTCACTTCGGTACTCCGGTGTATATACACCTGGGTGGTACTTTTTGGCACTCCTTAGGTAGGTACTCCTTGGTACTCTTAGGTACTCCTTGGTACTCTTAGGTACTCCTTGGTACTCCTTGGTACTCCCTGGTACTCCCAGGTAAGGTACTCCTTGGTAGTACTCTCAGGTACTCCTTGGTACTCCTTGAATTTGGTACCGTACCGTACTATACACATAGAGACATAGGGTGGAATTTTCGTCCCACTTCTAGTTACTGCTTAGCAGTACCATTTTCAACACTGTTACTGCTAAGTTAGCACTAACTAGCAGTGGGACGAAAATTCCACCCTATGTCTCTATGTATGTATAATACGAGGGGGTACTCAATCGTTAAAGTGACAGTATCGCTTACTGCGACACGCGTCGCGATTTGGACCGTAGCGCGATTTGGGACGAAAATTCCACACAAGTGATGAGCGTCTTGAGTATTTGCATCGGGTGACCAGGAGTTAACTCCTCAAGTATAAATAGCATTTAACTGTAGTTATTTATCAGGCTGGATTATATATATATATATATATATATATATATATATATAAACAGTCAGAGCTGGCCAAGCTAACCGATTTTTTAGCTCAGCTAACTTCCGCTAACAGCTAATTCGGTTAGTCAACCACGTGCGGCGCTAAATTGCTACTGATAAACAGCTAGAATGATTAGGGGGGGGGGGGGGGTTTCCACTAACCTTTCTAGCTGTTAAGAATTAACGATTTGGTGATGTTCATGGTTTTTCTGAGCAAGTTAGCTGTTATCGAAAGTTAGCTGTGCCCACCTCTGTTAACAGTGCAGATACAGTAGTCGGTTGCGGTATAAAGAGCTAATAGAGACACTCCTTCCATCTCTCGGCGAACACCCGAACTTCATAGATTCATTTCAACGAAATCGAAAAAAAAACAGCTATCCCTTAAAAGTAGCATCTACGCGACTCTTGGCCCCCTGCGGTGTGTCATTTTTTTTTTGGTTGCTGTCAGTGTCTGTCGGTTGCTAGAGGCGTTGCGTATTATATTAGGAGGGGGGACAAGGCCTCGAGGCCACACACGCCACCAGTTCACTTCTCTTTGCACTTTCGTGGCATCGTCTTCTTTGGGGGCCCGCCTTGAACGCCCTTGAACTGACCACACACGCACGCAGGAGCAGGCAGAAGGGTTTGGCAGATAGAGAGAGAAAAAAAAGGAGGAGAAGCAGCATGAAAATGGAAACTGAGATCTCAGTGCTTACCCTCAACTGTTGGTACGTATGTCATTTGCAAATGGGGGGTAAGGCCTGGTCGGGTACACACTTAGGTATGACTAGGGTTGGTGCACCGGGATGTACGAAGCGATGGGGGGTAATTATTATCATTACACGACATGTGTGGAGCATTACGCAGCCAAAAATTAATAACAAAACTCTTCTTCGGCCAGACAAATTATCCGGGAGCAGGTGCACAAAATTATTTACGACACCTTCATTAATATTTAGCTACATACAGCTGTGGAAAGTCCTCAGCGTCGGTATTAATACCGACGTAATTCGTTGATTCGACATTTGGCCGGTTTAACCACCTGTGCTGAATGTAAAGAATTTGCAAACCAGACAAAGTACGACCTTGAACATTCCAGTTTGAATACGCATCCACTTGTCGGCCGTACAGCTCATTAGTATGATAATCGCATTTGGTAGGGACGGTCTTACAGTATAACACCCACATATGCAGATCCTGCTTTTATATATGGAAACGTAATTTGCCGTACCATTTGATATGGAAAAATGCTCTCCGTACTTTTGTCAAGGCAAATCGGAATTTAATTTTAAATTATTTTTTTCTCTGAATAAGTCATACAGTGTGGAGCTTCTTGCTCTTATATGCTGTCTCCTGGTATTGATGAATTCCTCCCATTTTTATTGCTCAGGGGAATAATCGGATTTTCAAAGGACCGAGTCCCCCGCATGGAAGCCATAGCGAATGAGCTGTCAAGTGGGAAGTACGATTTCGTGTTCCTGCAGGAAGTCTGGGCCCAGGAGGACTACATTCGGATCAAGAGGAGGACGGAGGAGGTGCTGCCGTACACACATTACTTCCACAGGTATGCCACTTGATCGGTGTGGTACCCAGGGGTTGTGCTCATGAATTGTCGTTGTTTCAGTGGAGTACTTGGCGCCGGAATCTGCATCCTGTCAAAGGCACCCATAAAGGATGTGTTTTTCCATCAGTGGGCTGTGAACGGTTACGTCCACAAGATACAGCATGGAGACTGGTTCGGAGGGAAAGGGTTCGGTCTCTGCAGAGTTCGACACAGAGGACTCAGGATCAACCTCTACACCACACATGTGAGGTTTTGACCTGTTTACAATGGTTACCTATATGCATGAGAAATTGTTTGAAGGTTCGATATTGATTTTTTCCCTGTTTACAGTTGCATGCAGAGTATGACCGTGAGAATGATGAGTACTTTGCACATCGCATGACTCAAGCGTTTGAACTAGGCCAGTTCGTCCGACTAACGGCCCATGGTGCGGACCTAGTCATCATGGGAGGAGACCTCAACACAGAGCCTGGGGACCTTGCATACAAGCTCATCCTGCATGGCGCACATTTGGAGGATGCCTTTTGCCATTTTGATAAGGTTGGATGAAATTAAGGGGGCGGAAATAACTTAATGACATGATTGAGAATTTCCCACTTTAAATGAAATGTTCCTGACAATGTCAGATGGAAATAGGAAGTTTTTTTTCTGTTTCATTTGTGGGCAATTCCATGCTTATCAAACCAGATCTTGGAAGCAATTTTGAAGTGCTTGTGGTTGTATATTTATCGAATCGCTTTGCGAGGCTGCGCCCCACTTACGTGCCTTCAGCGCAAATTGGTCGGGTCCCGCGCAGGTCCTCCTCAGTCTCCGTAACTCTCCCAGGCCCGGTAGAGGTGCACCCAGCCACCCCACACTTACCCCACTCTCCGATGTGAACAGAGCAAGTCTTTTTACACAAAAATTGGTCGGAGCAGGGTTGCATCCGTTTACAGAACCCATGACGTCATCACTAAAGGTGTGGAGTATGAGAATGCGCCCTAGCTGCTGAAGTATGGTGAAAAAGGCACTGAGGTGGGATTAGAGTGGATCCAGATGTCAGCGGTGGGTGGAGGGGACTCCTGAGAGGGTGTGCTATTGTTCTCCGGCAGCTTAATGACAAGCAGATGGGCAAGGCCTCACTTACAAAAGTCGACTTTTGGCTATCTCCAAAATGGCTGGGAAATTGGCGATTATGAAGATTTTTGGCATTGCTAATTACGGGGCAAAGAATCCAACGGAACTTCAACCAGTGCTCTACAAACCTCGGGAAGTGTGAAATCTTTTCCATCCTCCTCCTCCTCCTCCTCCTCCTCCTCCTCCTCCTCGGATAGGGGCTTTATATTATACTTGACTAACAGTGGAACCCGTTCTTCGCACTGCCTATTTCTATGGTCTTCACCAACAAAATTCTGTTGCCATGGGCATGCCTACATACGTAGATTATCGAAATATGTTATTTATTAATTAATTAATAGCAGCAAAGCCGTGTGTAGTGTCTGGTACATATGTTGACCTTGGTGTCAGTCAATGCACACAGAAGTGATCGAAAGAAGAGGGGGGATAATAATTGGACAGTGATATGCAATAACGGGTCAACCCACAAATATGTCAAAATTGAGTTATGCCCAGGAACATACACCCATTGAAGGATAGTACCGACACTTCATTCAGTTAAAATCAAGGTGGCGAAATCTGCACACTTTTAATTAATTGATTAATTAATTAAATACCCTGTAACAGGGCATGGCCCTTTTGGGGGGAATCAGCACCGGCATTAATATTACAAACCAGTCAAAATACACTATCAGGTATAGTTATCCTATACAGTGATGTATTTTGTCGGCCCAAAGTTGAAGTGAAGATCTACGTCCCATAACTAACTACACAAATCTCTCATTCTGATTACCTTAGGGCTGGAAGTGGGTCATTATTTTCCGTAAAAGTCATTATTTATTTGCCAAGTCATTAAAAGTCATTAATATTGAGAAGAGGTCATTAAAGTCATTAAATTTAAAGATTCTGAGAAGTGAACTTCTGTTGTACAGCAAAGAATGATAACCTCTATCCTGTCTATTTTTTTGAAACTAAATAGCACGACATTTGTCCAGGGGAATTCATGGCTATTTCTATATTTTTTCTGTTCCGTAGGTCACGTGTAACTCATAATGACCATTCATTTTGCCTGAAATTTGTTTTTGATTCAGGGCAGTCAAAAATCCAAATTCCTCGATCAAGTGGACTGAAATGTTCCTATACCATCTCTGAATTTGGTGATGAAAGTCACTGCTGTACACATCTAATAATACCATAACCCTGCATATCCAGTTTCATCCATATTGCACAATTAAGTGGGGAGGGGGAAAAAAAACGACAAAATTTGGAAAGGGCTTCTTTGCATATTTATTTTCGGTTAGTGGAAGTGGTCAAACTCCAATAAACATCATCAAAAGAAAGAGGAAGACGAGCAGGATGCGCCTATGGAATTCGTTTTGCTCTAAGGTATGACCAGAATAATATGTGTGGCATTCCATATGCCACATGTCCAAGAATTTGGGTCCTTGAAAATTAATGGTATATCTACGATTAATACGAAACATCTCTAATATTTTCTCACGAGCCATGCATGAACCAGGCTTCAAACTGAACATATTAAACCTTGCATGGGTCGCAACCCTTGTCACCAAATATGACTGCTGTTATTCTAATACATCACTAATATTGTTGGGGTCAAAATTCTTGGACATGTGACTGAGCAAGTGGCCAATGAAATGCCACACCCAAGGGGTTAGCAACTCCCCAAAAAAGTGTACACCAGATCCTGGAACTGGTAGGTTCCCAGTTCCAAGATGGTTTCAGGATGGTTCCAGGCTGGTTCCGGCTGGTTCCAAGCCGGCTCCACCCATTTCCAGGCTGGTTCCAAGCCAGTTCCACCCGGTTCCAGGCTGGTTCCAAGCCAGTTCCACCCTGGTTCCGGGCTGGTTCCAAGCCAGCTCCACCTGGTTCCAGGCTGGTTCCAAGCCAGTTCCACCCTGGTTCCGGGCTGGTTCTAAGCTGGCTCCACCCGGTTCCAGGCTGGTTCCAAGCCAGTTCCACCCTGGTTCCAGGCTGGTTCCAAGCCAGCTCCACCTGGTTCCAGGCTGGTTCCAAGCCAGTTCCATCCGGGTTCCGAGCTGGTTTGAAGCTGGCTTCACCTGGTTCCAGGCTGGTTCCAAGCCGGCTCCACCCGGTTCCAGGCTGGTTCCAAGCCAGTTCCACCCTGGTTCCGGGCTGGTTCCAAGCCAGCTCCACCTGGTTCCAGGCTGGTTCCAAGCCAGTTCCACCCTGGTTCCGGGCTGGTTCTAAGCTGGCTCCACCCGGTTCCAGGCTGGTTCCAAGCCAGTTCCACCCTGGTTCCGGGCTGGTTCCAAGCCAGCTCCACCTGGTTCCAGGCTGGTTCCAAGCCAGTTCCACCCTGGTTCCGGGCTGGTTCCAAGCCAGCTCCACCTGGTTCCAGGCTGGTTCCAAGCCAGTTCCATCCGGGTTCCGAGCTGGTTTGAAGCTGGCTTCACCTGGTTCCAGGCTGGTTCCAAGCCAGTTCCATGCCAGTTCCACCCTGGTTCCTGGCTGGCTCCACCTGGTTCCAGGCTGGTTCCAAGCTGGTTCCTTGGCCAGGGTGTACACCGGTTCCAAGGAGTTGCTAACCCCTTGGCCACACCCGTTTTCTGGTTACATATTTGAGGAAAACTAATTTCATAGGCGCTTTCTCCTCGTGCTTATCTTTTATTGGGCAATATCAGTTATCAAAAAGTGACCCACGAACCTGGAACGCCCTGTATCCTACATGCTGTATAATATATGTTGATAGGGTTTTGTCCACTTCCACTAACTGATTAAAAATTATCCAAGAAAGGCTTCATTTTCAGCCCTTTCCAAAATGTAGTGATTTTACTCCTCCCCATGGTATTGATCAGCCCCTGGACACTTCCCCTACAATCTTATCTTATCGCTTGCCGGGGCGTTTTGCATGAGGTGATCACCTGAGAGCGCCATGATACCTTTCACTGAGCTATTATGTGGTGACTCTACCGGACTATGCTGAACTTTATAGGTACAAAAGGGAAGTGCTACATTGGGGGACCCAACATGGTCGCCGGCGGCCATGTTGGGCCCGCATGTAGCGGCTTCTCTTCTACCTTAGTTCATCGTAGTCTGGTAGGGTCGCCACATAATAGCGCAATGAAAAGCTGTCTCATGGCGCTCTCAAGTGAGCACCTCATGCAAAACTGCCCAACATGCAATAAGAGGGAGTGTCCTGACCTTAGTATTCTAAGACCATGGTATTGATCAATACGGATGAAACTTGACATGCAGCGTTATGGCATAGTTGTGTACAGCTGTGATTTTTTTCACCAAAATCTGAGATGGTCTGGCAACATTTAGACCCACTTGATTCGACTCCTACATTTCGGGGGAATTCGTTTTTTGCCTGCCTCGAGGTCAAAAAACCATTTCAGACAAAATGAGTGGTCATTATGAGTTGCGAGTGACCTAAGGAACATAGAAATAGCGATAAACTTCCATGGACAGAAACGAAGGTGATTTTTGTTGCATGGTGTAAATTAATCTTGACAGCTTATTGCATGACTGAAAAGAGGTTAAGGGCTGGTCCAACCTTTCAGGTCCTGCAGCCTGCTGGCTTAATGAATGATGTACCACCATACTTCAGAAAAACACATTTTCTTAGGTTGTTTTTGGCGAAGTGTTAATCCCAGGAAGCCATTACCTGGTCATTAATTGGCCATTAATTTGCGTGCTCAGGTCATTAAATTCTATATTTTTAAAGAGCCAGACCACTTCCAGCCGCCAAAATAGGCGCCCGCTGAGGCAGTTTGGTAGCCTTAATCATAGCCTGCTAGATCCGGATCCAAAAGTCTTATAATTATGTTCATTGGCATAATGTCATCCCGGCCTATGCCATGATGATCAACAACTCGCAGGGCCAGATCAGCACGTTAGCATTTCCCTGGATGAACCTGTCTTCTCACAATCATGGCCAGCTGCATGTGGCACTGTCCCGCTCTCGCAACCCAAGTCAGGTCAAAGTGTTCACTACTCCTACTGCTCAACAAGGAACAGTGTGTTTACACACAATGTTGTATATCGCGAGGTTTTATGAAAACTTTTCTCATGTCCCATTCAGGAAGTGTACAGTATGTCCATTCATTCAATGCCACTCAATTTTTCAACCCAGTCTTACGACGACCAGCTATACGCTATTTCCTAGTTGTCACTCCGCGAGCCCTCTCATTCCATTTTTTCATTACCATGGTCTTCCTCATTGCTGGTTTTGCCAAATTTTGGCTACGGGTGCACTAGTATGTTAATAACTGTTTACAATGAGCCGAGTTGTTTGTTCCATTTAAGTTCTGCGTACAGAATGTTGCCCCGTTAAATTATAGAAATCGGTTAAATCCACTAGGCACCAAGTGACGCCCTCGGCAAGCAAGTTTTTTGGTATATTCAGGGCACATTACTTCATTGTATTGTCTTACGTGAGTATGATAATACTGACTTGATGGGGAACCATAGGTGACCATCATGTTGGCAACAGCAAGTGCATTATTGTTGTGGTTCGTCTATAAAATGCTAATGGTGAATTGTTTTTCCTATCAGCCTACAAGTGAATATGGAGGTACCAACGAGACTGCAACAAACACGTACACCCCAGCTAATCTCCTGATGAAGAATCCACTTGGGAAGAGGCTTGACTACATCATGTTCCGAACCGGACTCAATGTCAAGGTACAAGAAAACACCAGTAACTACTTTCATGCCACTCAGGACAGATGTAATAGTTACAAATATGTAGCCTAGTTGTTTTCGATTGTGAGAACAAGTCAATTTATAGCTTTCATCGCTAGTTTTTGTTAATTGGTATGCTTTTGTGCAAGGCATTAATGACGTCTTGTTCTAATTAACAGATGGACCTGCTGGAATATTCGATGCCACTTCCAGACCGCGTCCTGGGGAAAGAATTCAGCTACTCGGACCATGAAGCCGTCTTGGCCAGGTTTAAAATCAGCAAATTCGAAGGAGGTAAGTATTTCTCTTGATATGAAGTAGTGTTGTTTTTATCATTTAGCTGAGGTGACCTGACAAGCAGTGAATATTCCTTGGAAAATATTCATTCGGAAGTCCAAGGATTTAATACCTCAACTGCTTTACACACCACATTTTTTAGTTACACTTACTGTCGCACTTTAGTCGTATGTACATTTTTAGGGCATGCAAAGTTTTTGGTAGGTAATGAAGGTTTTAATGACATTAATCGTCGTAATGATAAAAGAGTAGTCAAGGTTGCACTATTATGCCGTGTATTGGTTATCACCTCAGCCTTCCACATCTGAGGTCCCAAGTTTGATCCATGGGTTGGACAGAGGATGCTTATGTAAATAGAGTTTTGATGCATTCTATCCATGTTTTAGAGGGTTTTCCCATGAATCCTCCCACAATCAAAATTCATGAGAAGCTCCATTAGATTGCTGCAGCTGGAGTAGTAAGACCCTTGTGGATATGTGGAGTTATTAAGATGTATATGATGATTTCTCAAGTACCCTGAGGGACGTGAAAACTCCATAGTCTGAGCAAGGACCTTATTGCCCTATGTTATTTACTTATTTTTATATTGGGGTGCGGTGTGTGGGGTGAGATAAACTCGTTGCCAAGTGTGCCGACGTGCGCTTGCACCCAGCCCAGGCAGACATGGGAGCCCCAAGGACCCCTCGACAAGAGAAGGCAACCGCATTCCTCGATTGCAGACCAGGAGCCGTCATCCGCGGGGGGAAACCGCTCCACACAGGCGTGGTCCATGTGCTCCAGACTCTCCCCGCCGAAGTTGATTCCCTCATTGGGCCGGGAACGTTGCCTCGCAGGATCCTATAAGGCAGTGAGAAGGGATCCCTTTCCAAATGATGCTCGCAGTATCTGCCACGATTCCCGCTTATGAGCCCGTATGGCCCGTTTGTAGGCCCACCTCAGCCTCTGGAACTCCCTGGCCACCTCCTCAGCCCGTTCGGGATCGTCCCGCCGAGCATGCTGCCACACCTGCCTGGCCGCCTGTGCCTCTCTCCTCCTCGAGCTCAGCTCCGCGGTCCAGGTCCACGACTTTTGTGGCTGCACCGTCTCTTGAGGAATGTAGTCCTCCGCCAGTCGCACACAAGTGTCCTGGAACGCCGTTGCCTCCTCCCCCAGAGCAGCACTCTCCAGTTGCCTGTCGCGGGTCCACTCCGCGAGTGCATTACGGAAATTGTCCCAGTCCGCTCTAGAAGTGATCCACTGCAGAACGGGCGGAGGCCCCCCATCGTCGGCAAGTTCGAAGGAGATCCTCTGGTGATCCCTGAGGAGGAGCCCGTTCTCCAGCCTCCAATTGGCCACGTGCAATGCCCTTGTCCAGGTCAGATCGATGCGACTTTCCCATTGTAACGGTAATTTGGGGTGATATAGGTGTGGGAATGGGAAGGGGGATGGGGAGAAGGGGTTGAGGATGGGGAGAAGGGGTTGAGGATGGGGTGCGTAGGTCAGGTGCCGGACCAAGCGGGTTGGGGGCACTTTGGTTACCAGTATAATCAAATAGGTAGGAACTCAATAATAATGTCTTTTAATATGCGAATAGAACAAGCTACAGTCGTGACTCAATACTCTGGGCCTAATCGGGACGCCTAATAATGTCTGAAACTCTGAATATGTGACACCCCACTTTCACCTCTACTCACTCACTGGATTTCAGAGCTGACGTTGGAGTCGTATCACAAGGGTAGCGCCCGTATATGCAAGGCGTTTTTAAGTTTTTTTATTATTATTTTAATTTTGTCATTTTTGTTTTGTTTTATTTTTATTTTGCTGTTCTTGCTCTAGGGATTTTGGACGGGTAGTCTCAGTCATATTTTCATTTGGGTATGAGCTGTCGTTCTATGAGAATATTGTAGGATTCTGCGTATTTCAATGTGGGTTCATTGGTGAAATGATCACTTGTTGTTACATATATGTGACTACGTTTTGTGGGGAATTCTGGGCAAAATCAGGAGGCCGCCAGGACAGATTTGGCACAATGCAAGCGTAAAGGGAGGTGACCCTCCACAAGCTTTCTCTCTATCTCTTGGCAAATCAGGATGAGGAGCTGTCGAAACCAATGAGTTGGACCACAGAAGCTGAGAGGGCAGGTCCAGGCGGAGCAGCGGTGGGTGCTGTGTCCGGAGAGCAGTCCCCGACCCCATCAGGATGACCTGGGTATCATGTAAGCGACGGCGTCCCGTGCAAAAGGGACACCGCGCTTCCTCCTAAAGAGGTGTAACGAGGAAGCATATGAGGACGCACATGAGGATGACTAATGGAGTTATGGACTCAAGTCACAAGAGAAGGGCAAATATAGAAACCTCACATGACAGATATAACACATGTGGAGGAAAGGATGACAAGATGCCCACATATACCGACGGTCAAGGGCGGCGAAAGATAGAGAAGCATATAAAAGAAAGCCAGCCGGCAGAGAAAAGAGGAGACGCAACCGGCCAGAAGAAGAGGAAGCCGCCGGCCGAAGAGACAGCTGGCCAGAGAGAGACGGCCTGAAGACAGGAGACGACCAGAGAGTGAGAGAGAGAGAGAGTGAGTAGAGGTGAAAGTGGGGTGTCACATATTCAGAGTTTCAGACATTATTAGGCGTCCCGATTAGG
This sequence comes from Catajapyx aquilonaris, assembly GCA_000934665.2. Classification (NCBI taxonomy): domain Eukaryota; kingdom Metazoa; phylum Arthropoda; class Diplura; order Dicellurata; family Japygidae; genus Catajapyx; species Catajapyx aquilonaris. Next base: position 33,215 of record JYFJ02000699.1, on the reverse strand, counting down.
CCCAGAGTATTGAGTCACGACTGTAGCTTGTTCTATTCGCATATTAAAAGACATTATTATCGAGTTCCTACCTATTTGATTATACTGGTAACCAAAGTGCCCCCAACCCGCTTGGTCCGGCACCTGACCTACGCACCCCATCCTCAACCCCTTCTCCCCATCCCCCTTCCCATTCCCACACCTATATCACCCCAAATTACCATTACACCATCCACCAGCACCATGTCCCAGCTGCCTGACCACTCCAACACCCGAACGCCTATGTTGTTTTCCTCCACGTCGCTCCAGCACACTGAACGGCCGTTGAAATCACCAACCACCAACAAGGCACGCAGCCAACCTCCGTCAACCGACACGTCTGGGCCTCATGCCCGCCTGCATCGTCCACATCGCGGTTTGTGCTGACATTTGCGGGGTCCCTGAGCTGCATGACCATAGGCACAACACCTGAAGCATCTGTCGGTTCGGACAATCTCCTCCACGATGTAGTCATTGAGGTCGACCTGCAGTCACCCCTCCTTCATCAGGTCTGGGTAGAACCCCGCCGACACCTCCAAGGTCCAATTTTCCTGGGTATCGTTTTTGCATATCCTGCTCGTTATCACCTTCACATGGTCCCGAATAGACCGGCCCTGAAAGAGCTCGGTGTTCTCCTCGCCTATAATTTCCAACAGCTGCTCCGCCGTTAAACCCACACACAGCCTAGTCAATCAGACCAATATATCAACTTGATGATGATATTGACCGGACTATATTAGTGCAAGCCATTCTATTCATTTCACATGTTTTCTGTCTTGGCTTGAAGACTGCAAAAAAGCAGTGTACTTACCACGCTCTGCAGCAGCAAATGCGAAGAAGACGACCACAACAAAAATCTTTAGGAAGAATTTCACAGTGTATGTGATCTGTTCTGATCAGATTCCAACAGAGCTATGTAATGTTGTGTGTGACTGAGCCATCATTTTATGCAGTCTCTTTCTTTGGTGTCCCATGAACAAAGCTCTTCCCAAAGTCACTGCAGTAGCTCTTTGTCTCATTGCTTCGTGATGGTTTCTTTTATCTTCCATCGTGTGGAATTGTGGTAATTATTTGAAGTATTGAAAAAAATAAGTAATATTTTAGTGAAAAAGCTGCTGATATCCTGGCAGGGAGTACAACGGTCATTTCAAAATTACCCACAGTGAGCCCACAGCCATGGAGTGGATGAAGCAAGCTCAACGATATTTTAGTCAATTGCAGTGCGGATCTTGAGGAAGCAGTAGCCTACATACCTTCATTGCTACGGGAGTGGATTGACAAGTGTTAGAATTATGGCCAATGTAGATGCCTTGGGTACAGTGACATGTGACAATCATGGCTGAGACTTTACATGGCAAAAGTTCAAGGGAGAGTCACAGTCTTTGCTTCAGATTGTGCGAGCAACTGTGTTGAACAATACTATGTATCATTCGAGGAAAATACGGAAACTTCAGCAATGTTTTGTTGTCCATAAAAGTCTGTGTCTCTGCAGTAGTCATGAGTGACCCATCTGGTTGAAAAGTTTAAAGTAGTTTATATTGAGAACCAGTGTAGGACAAGCTCATTGCAAACAGTTGCCGGAACTTAGAGCGTATTTGCCAATTTACAAATCAAAAGTTCGAAAGGATGGGGTGGGACAACTCCAATCTTCGCATGTTAAATAATTGTAACAGAAAAAATTAGGAGAGGCAAGGACTTCTTTACGCAGCATATTTCTGCCAAAGAGCAGAAATGAAGGACCAAGAGAGGCAGCAAATAGACAAAAGCAGTTTTCTTTGCCAATTCCAAGTGCATTTATTTATCTTGTAATACACCAAATCCCATGCCTGTATGTTCGGATATTGTAGTTACCATGTGCGGTGTGATATTTCAGCGCAGTGATAGTTTCCCTGGGATGTGAGGGGATGCATCGTTGTAGCAGTGAATGACGGCCGACGGGTGTCCAATAGTTTTCAATAGTTTTCTACATTTGTTGCAAGTTGCAATCCTGGTTCTAACATGACGGTAAAGATTATTTTGTTAACTTTGCATAAGAAACTTTTGCTCTGTACTGTGGAATAGATCTGAAGGGACTTAAAACTTTTCATACTTACTTTCTTACTCTCATTAGTTTCAAGTGCGAGAGCTTGTTGATGGTTACAATTACTGACGATCACCATTGTCGCCACCATTTCCATAATCCCCTTGACCATTGCGATCTTCGTAGCCACCATTTGGGTCACGGTAGTCACCACCTGTAATTAAGGATGTTTTAAAATAATGTCTCGAACAGTTCAGATAACAGTTACTTTGTGGTTGTCTCTGCATGTGTGTGAAGTAGTTACTTACCACGGTCTGCAGCAGCAAGGGCCAAGAAGACGATTACAACAAATATCATCAGGAAGGACTTCATTCTGTATGGGTTGCGATCTGCTCTGATCGGAATCCAATGGAGCTGTGTAACGTTCTATGCGAGTTGGCCCTCATTTTATACAGTTTCTCTCTCAGGTGTTGACGTGATCCAAGAATTTCTCAATGTCACGACCATGGGTCTTTGTGATATTGTTTCTGTAACAATCCAATGTTGTTTTTGATGCTTCCCTTTATGTGGGGTATGATTTTCTATCATGGCCAACTGCCCCATAAAATGTGATGGAATGAAACAGACAATACCTTGGCAAATATTTTGTTAGCTTTCATAACATATGTGGATTGTCGTAGGTCATGTTTTTCCACTCTGTTGGTTGCTGCTTTATAACAATAGTGTACGGCGTATTGATGCCTCTGCAAGTGCGCCTTTGTTATCTAGTATTATTATTTAAAGCATTCTCCATGCATTATTTGTATTAGCAATAACCAAAGATCATAAAGCTGTTTTTGTTTTCTGACATGAACAATTCCAAGAACAAATGCGATTATTGTGTTATTTGTCATGAATATATGCCAATTCATCTTTTGTATTTTGTGGAATGTTGTTCATACGAAGGGGTCAATGTGACCCAGATTTCGTGTACGCTAATGTCCAGAAAAATGTTCACATTTAGTGAAAAGAGTGAACCGTAAATATTGTTATTATTTTGTGTGATTGTCGATACACATCGAAGGGAATTAAACTTAGCTTTCAAGAGAATGTACTTAACTTGTAACCGTCTTCTTCATGAACTGCACAGATTGATGTAATAACGTTTTTATTTCTATTTTCCAGCTCCTCGTCTGCCACCTGACCATAACGTGACGACCGCAACCCTGAATGAAGGTGTGCAGGTGTGCGAATCGGCCTTGTCGTCTCTCATGCGAGACAAGCGCAACTACTGGCTCCTCTCGGCTCTCTGCTTGGTCCTGCTTCTGTCCACCATCTACGTGGAGCTTCCACAAACGACCCTTCAACTCGCTTGGACACTCGCTCGCTCTGCAGTTGCATTGTTGCTACTTTTCTCACTCTTCATGGGCACCATTTGGAACAGGATGGAGTCTCATGCCATCCTGGCAGGGAAGCTGGGTATGCAGACTGTCTTGAGGAGTCTCGGCGGAGAAGGAGGAGGGGACGGGATGGGTGGGGGTGGGGCGGTGGAAGGAGCAGGGGTCGGCGGAGGGGGAATCATTTGTGGGGGAGGTGAGCCTCTAATTAGCATGTAAATATTGGGAGTGTTGTAGTGGCCGTTTTTGGAATATTTAATTTATTTCAATTATGTGGACGTATTTAGGCAATTGCAATTTTACTAATGTGAAGGAATGTCAATGGAAAAACTTGGGGTAAGAAGGAAATTCCATGCCCTAGCAATGCAATTGTCCAATCGTTGGAAGATTTCACTCTCAAAATGTGAGAACCCGGATTTTGTAGTTAGGAATTACATTTCTCTCTAAGGTATGACTGTGGCCATGTTGCAATCTTTAGTTCCTTTTCATTTCTCCCTGCGTGTCTCAAAAGGCAAGTCTGACGATAGGCGGAATGTCAATATTACGGTGGAAGGTCTTTTCTGTTGTTGTTGTTGTTAATGATCAGCCATCTCGATATGTACACGGTCATTTCAGCAGAAGTCCAGGTCACATCATGATGGAATATGCCTGGCCATTTTGTTAACCAGTAATGATCGTTAACTAAAGATTTGCATATAGCTAAGAGATGAATACGTGACCATGTCTGCATTTCATTGGTTCGTGTAACTGAAATTCTGTTCTTCAAATGTTGTGGTCGAACTAGGCCAGCATAAATGTACTAACAGGTTTTCCATTTACGTAGCAGCCAGTTTCGTGTAATGAGGTGGCAAAATCATTGGAGCTGCGTAATTACAAGGGCGATACTTTGGCGTTGTTACATTGTTTGTTAGGTGATCATGTTTATTTAGGAATCTAAGGCGGCTGGCTTCGGATTAACAGCCAGTGTTTGGCCCCCGGTTAATTTATTTATTTTTCGAAGCGAGGTGCAATGAATATATTGTTTATTTGAGGCAGTTGGATGTACTGCTGGTGCAAGGAAATCTGAGGACCCGAAGCAATATTTATGTCACACTCAAAATGCGCATTCATGACATGATGGACAGACCCAGTGAGATGAAGTCCTCGGATTCGTTGAGCCAACAGTAGATGTCATTGGCATGTGAAACCAGTTCTTCGTATTCAACAGCATGATTATTTTGGTGCTCAATGTTGTGATTATAAAACCCAATGGACCACAGTAGTTGGCTTTAACGTAGACTCGTTTTTTGTGAACTCTTGCTTATTTTAATGGCTGGGTCGCACTCTCTTTTCCATTCCAACTTGCACTGACATTTTCCCAAAAAATATGTGACATTAATCGTAAGATATCATTATGAATGCAAATGCCAGTTTTCCAATAATACTTAAAAGACATTGTTTTTATTGCTGGCAATGAAAATTACTCAGGTTCTCGAAAAGTATTATTTACGACTAAGGTGGTACATTAAAAGGACTCAAGCACTCCTTCGACAAGTTGGGCTAAGAATCAGGCGAAAAAAATCGTGATTCTAGAGGCGCAGTCCATTTATTTGAGAACTGAAAGGTATCCCAGGTCGAGAGGTCAAAGGTGATATGAATTTATTTTCCTTCCACTGAACCTGTCCTGAACTTATAGATGACCAATTTTTCCTAATTTCATGTCACAGAAAGAAAAAAAAAAACATGCCCAATTTTTAAAGCTCAATTTGTCGAAGAGGTGCGTTATTGTCCTTTTAAATGTTAAAGAGACACATGGGACATAGATGTGCAAATAGATCATAACTATGTCGTAGATGTTGCATAGTCAATATAAAAAAAAAGTGGCTTACCAAAACATTACACCAAAAAAACACTAAAATCCAAAAATATGTGTGTGAAAACTGTGAATTATAATGATAATGACATATATTGTATGGGAAGCATTTATTTTCCAGTAGGAAATTCTAGTGTTGGCAACACTTAGCATTTTCTTGCATTTGATACAAGTCAATTAGAGGAAGGGAAAGAAAATACAATTAAATAAATACAATTAGAGCACTTGGGCATTTTTCTTGACTATTTTGGAACATTAGCCGTATGATAAGTGGAGACAGGATAACTCCGACAGTGACTGTTATTTATTGCATATTTATTTTACACTCGGTTAACGTTGGAGATCTAATTGTCCGATTTGGGTGTGAATGCTGTCGATTGAAGTACGCAAATTGCATTGGAATTATTTGATGCAACCATAGCGTGTCATAATTTTGTGACGCTTTGTTACGTTTTTCTGTTTAATTTGGAGAATTTATTAGGAGTATAAATTATGTGACGTTGAATGTTGGTCGATTGTTTACGAGAGGCTATTTTTGTGGCCTGGAAATGTATATCAATATTATTCTTTATATTTTGGGCTCGCTGGCGATACTGTGAAACATTTTTGAATAGTTTGACACTGCATTCCAAAAATATTGATACTTGTGTCCTAAAGAAACAAACTGAGAAAAAAAATAGGCTACGTACTGAAAGTTTTTTCCAAACTCCTCACACACGCTCTGGAACATTAATTTAATAGATTCACACCCTCATTCATTCCGTACACACTTTCTGAACAGTATTTGCGTTACCTTTTTCCCTTGTCCCAGAGCTCAATTCTACAAGACTGAACACCTAGCCATTTTTTCGATTATAGCTATTCATTATCTAACACATTATTTGGTGTCTTGTTGAAAATATCGGTCATGTTTTTGTCCAAGTCCATAGACTCATAGGCTCCATAGAGTACTGTAGATTCATTCACAATCCATCATTTGCATGAGACCCCAAGAAGTCGTAGAGTTTTTTGAATCATAAATGCATTAAGTGCACTTTTAAACATCGTTAATAATTTGACTCGCATAAACATTAAAAGATGGCTGCCGTCTTACATAATGTTATATGCATACATGTGTGTCCGACTTATGCAGTTTATGATTTGGAGAAAATGAGTGGGCCTTTAAATGCCTTACCCTTAAAGAACAACTCCATAAACATTGACTAGATGTTCCCACGTTAGACATTCGGTTGAGAGGAGTGTCATGTAGATTCGTCAACCCAATAAAAAGTCCACAACTTAACTGTAGCGAATGGGTGTAGGCCAACTCGTATAACTGGCTACGTCAACAACTTAAAGCTTTGAATAAATTGATACGGATGGGCTTGGCGGTTTTTGATGAGTGGCACCGATTAGCAGAAAACACTGGCAAATAGAGGAAGTAGGATGTAGGAATGACCCAAATCCCCACTTTGTGGACACAAGTTGAGGGTATTTTTGCACAGATGATGGGGTCACTGATAACGAGACATTTGGATTGGGTAGACTGCAAAAATAAAAAAAGGATTTTTTGTCCATTGTGAAAACGGGTGAAAACCTTTCACTTTATTATTTGAACCTGACCCCATCTGGTTTACACCCCTACTCCTTTGACTTCTATTAAATCACTAATTGGCAAAAATGACTTTCTCATCTTTAGATTACAGGTGACTCATTGCAGAGTTCAAGTTTACTCAGGATTCATTGTGCATGACTGGTGAAGTGCATTGCGGCCATTCTGGTATGGACACAGGACTACAACGATGCAAGTAAGTGTAGACACATTTCGGCTAAGACTTGGCCTGTTTGACTGTGCCAAAAGTGCGTGTTTGACGTCTTCACGAAAGCTGGGCGATATTGAAACTTTGGAGGAAAAGCCCCCTACTCCCCTTGGCTCATTTCCGGCTTGATTAAAACCTGCTGGTATATACACGTAATGATGGATAACGGATAAGCCTCTCTCCCAGCCAAGAAGTTTTGTCTCCAAACTTTCTTTCTTTTTTTTTGAGGGCGTCTGTCCTTAACCCACGCACAAAACAGCAGGGTGACTCATGGCCTTTTCGCACGCAAATTTTACGATTGGAATCGGAAGTATGCGAAAATTTCCTCCCAGTTGCTTGCATAGCGTGGTACAGGCTCCCCCCACTTAACCGGAGCCATAAACCAACAACTGTGTGCTGTACAGTGCTTTATGACCTGCTTTTCTGATAAAGTGTGTAACTGTGTACGCCCCAAACATGTAACACCCCATCACACTGCTCTGAACTTGATTTGTAGACATTTTCTCATCGAAAAAAAAACAACAACAGAAAGTCGTATAGAACGACTGTTAGTCCGTCTGTCTGTGGACAGGTATCAGGGCTTAAGCAGCAAGAAATAGCGACAAACTGTTTTCGGATTCGGATTCAGCGGACCCTTAATAGGTCTCATGGTCAACTTCCGGTAACCGACCACTACTGGTTTTCCGGGTCCAATCTATCCTCCCAGGTCAAGTCTGCATGCCTGAGAATTATTTTAATTTGGTTACTTGCCAACGATAATAATTGAGACTGACAATCTCTATACTTATAAACGTGAAAGTTTGTACAGTATGTATGTTTGTCTGGGCTACCTAACCCACTTCTATACCTCTGAGAGTATTGGAATTTGGAACACCGATGGCTATGTGCCACTGGTTGAAGAAAAAGTCCGAAAACTTGCACTTTTTAAAATTTTTAAATACCCAAAATTTAGTTTTTTAAAATATCTACCTTGAGAACCGTGTCAGACGAATTTGCTGAAATCGTCGTATTTGGCGAGAATTAAATAAGTTTGGGTGTTTTTTTAAAAAGAAATGTATACCTGACGTAAAGGGCTAAAGTTGCGAATGATTTTACGACCGGATATTACCGATAATTATTTCGTATGGAGGGTTACTGTGCTGCAAAACGTGGCCAATTAGACAGCCTTTTTCTCTCTCCCTCTTTGCTCGCGGTCTGATGGCTTTGTGAGGTAAAAGGAAGGGCGTGGAAGAGAGCCTGGATCAATTTTCTTATCTGGCTATGGTCATACGTGTGGCCTGACTTTTGATTGATGCTAACACGTAAGGGTACAGGGTGTTTCATAACGAGCCAAGTTCCTTTCACCTGTAAGTTCGTCCTGCAACTTATTATGGCATACCCTGTACGAGTGTGTATATGGTGCTGGTTGGGGTCACGCCATGTGGAGGAACTAATAAACCGAGGGGGAGTAAACACCGCCAAGTGTTTGTGGGGTATGGGGGGTGTTTTAATTACCAGATGGAATAGTTTGCATGTCCGGGTCAGGGTATAAAATCGTACCTGTCGGTTCTACTGCACGAGTTTTTTTTTTCCTTCTTCTCCACCTGTAATCAGGTGGATTGTTTGGATTGTTAAAATAAGACAAATGCTTGAATTGTCGACGAAATGGCTGATGGATTAAGGTATTGTCACACATGTCACACATTTTAGGTCAGCGTGTGACAGCGTGGAGATTGGAGGACTGGAAGTCACGCACGATATCTGTCAGACATTAACCCAGATACAGTGGAACCTCGTACTTCGAACGACCCTCAAACATACCTGAGATTGCGCGCGCAGTGAAAAAAAAAATGCGCTCGCTGCGTAAACGCCATCTGTTGTGCGCCCAAGTCGCTTTAGTTACAGCATTTACAGTAATTTATTTATTGTTTTCATATTTTAATTTATGGGCTCTGACCAATCCGTTATCTCTTAACTGACTGTTTAAAATGTGCAACCGGATATGACATATTGCGTGCAACATTCCAGCGACTTCTATGCAACGGTCCAGAATAGACCCGGATAATGCACTCCGGACCCAGTAGCATTCATCGCATTTTCCAGGCTTTATTTCCCAGCGAATTTCCGGCAATTTTGCGAAAATAAAGGGGCCTGGATATAGAAACAATGGAGGGTTCCAGCCCCCCCCCCCCAAAAAAAAAAAAATCACTCCATTCTTATGCTCCTGACCAGCTGTTAATTGGCGTCAAATATTACGCTGTAGCATTCCGTAGGATTTGATCTTTGCAAAATTAGCCGAAATTTTGCAAAACACTGCTACAGGTCATTAAAAGCACATTTTCGCCATTTTTCTGCGCAAAAAAGTATGTTTCCGCAAAAGCCAAGGGAGTCCCGAGTGAGCAACAAAACGAGCAAACACTAGATCTGGTCAGTTAGTCGGTTGCACCAACAATCCTCTCTCTCTCGCCTTTTTTTTTTTTCGCAAACTGTTGTAAAAGCTGAAGCGTTAAACCGAACTCGACCACTGGCAGAAAATAGGGGGGGCGACGGTTTATATCAGTTGTTGGCGTTGAGCCGCAGTTACAATGCTGCAAGCCACAACTTCTCATTACCTCATTACAAACCCCATGGTTTTGTGTCAGAAGCGGTTCAGAGACTTGATCCATTTTCACCTATTTTCCACCTAATTTAGGTGTTAACAGATAATTTACTTTGCTCATATAATTTAATAGCTAATAATTTATAGTGTCCGTAATTTTTCTTCCTAATGTCGCTAAGCGCATATAATTTTCTCTTGTATAGGGTGGTGGTGTCCCCCCAAAAGAGCACTGCTCTACCACGGGGTAAATAAAATAAAGACAAAATAAAATAAATAAAATAAAATAAATAGCTCATAACTAATCAACAGTTTCATCTTAATAATTATTACTAATAGATCTGCTAATTAGTTAATAGTTTCACTGAAACCAGGGAGCATAATTATACTACATAAGAGGCGCAAAATTCTGTCGGCGCCTTTGATGTCCGCGTCTCTCTGTTTGGGGCCGTTGCCAAAGCTGGCGGCCATTTTGAAGTGTGGGCAACGGCAACGAGGTATAAATAGGGTACAGGCAAAAATAGGGTCCGCCATTTTTCATGGTTTTGGCGGCCATGGCAACTACACGGCAAGAACACGCGCGAATCAAAGATGGCGGACCCTATTTTTGCCTGTACCCTATTTATACCTCGTTGGCGTTGCCCACACTTCAAAATGGCCGCCAGCCTTGGTAATGCCCCAAACAGAGAGACGCGGAAATCGAATGTTTGCGCCTCTTATGTAGTATATGCTCCCTGCTGAAACTATGAATGAGACTGACAACTTTCCATATCATTATTGTCTAATTAGAATTTTCATGTCAACAAGAAAAAGTCTACTAGAATCACGCTCCCTTGATTTGCAAATCTTGTTTTCCTCTTATCTCGCATGCAGTTACGGCTTTTTTGCTAAGAATGCCAGCCAAGGCGTCAGAACTGGCGTGAGGCGACTGGACGTGATGTCATTCGTCTAGACTGGTGTACACCCATGAGGAATCGGATTCCCGATCAAATTGAACAGAAGTGTTTGGGGTGGGTGGGTGGGTGGAGGATCAATAAAGCCCCGTGTCAATGCGGATGTCTATCAATTAGCCCGCCCTAAATCCTCATCAGACTCCAGGCCAGCGATTTGACTTGCAGTGCTGGGAACCATGAAATAATTGTGCTCATCCATTCGTTACTCGCCGACTGTACCACCGGCCAATTATGACCCCAGGAGTACTGACACCCCCATTACCATGTCCACATTAATTGACATGGACACACTATGAAGCAGAATAAATCACATGCACACACCACACCGGGCTGGGGGATGACATCCTGCACATCATATTAAAATTTTCGAGTGGCCCTTTNNNNCCCCCCCCCCCCCCCCCATCCAAAAATCAAAGCGGTTGCATGTCATATTTGTTTTAGAAGTATGTCCCTCGCTAATAGGCGTACTTGTACTCGTTTAATGGCCACGTGTCGCCCCTTAATTAGCCATGGTAAGGAAAACACGCTTCAGGCGACGATGAATTATTTTTATTTGTCAAACTCTATGTGACAATATGTACTTGATTTTTTTTTCTTGAGCCCAGAGCGTCTCAACTTGAAGCGACGTTTGTGTCGACATGGAACTCCACTCAGGATTTTTTTTGAGAGAGAGAGAGAGACGCAAACTTTTTTTTTTGGGCGTGAAAAGCCTAATGGAAGATGATAGGGAATTGGCATGTGCGTCTATTTTTTTTCTGGAGTTGTTTGGAACCAATTAGAGCTCTCATGTCAAAGTTGAAAAGGTACACAAGTGGTGCAGGGTTAGTTTGCGAATTCAAAACAACTTTTGTGGCGAAGTACGCATATGATGAGTAGGCTACCAAACATGTGCGATTCAAAATCGGACTGAAACCAAAATTTTAGAGAAAAAAAACACACTTCAGAGTTAATTAAGCGTCGAATTAGCTATTTTGATTCCATGGAGCATCTGCCTCGAGATAAGTCTCAAAATCACAACCATTCCCATATATCGTTGCTAATTCCCTCACTCTTTTTTTCGCCAAATTCAAGCTCGAAAAAGTGCAACAATCGTGCTAGTTCTTGTCAGATTGAACCCCTTTTCCGGCATTGCAGTTGCGATTTTTTTTTTTGCCAATGTATTTGTGGGGGTTTAGTTCGCAAATCTGACCGATTGGTGAAATTTACGTGTCTGTGCAAATCTGCTTGAATAGATCTTGGGAGCCGTTTCCTATTGGCCAAAAATTCGGAAATCTGTTGAATTTGCGAGCCAGCAACTGACCTCTTGTAAATCTTTTTTTTTCCCCCTCCCAACATTTGTATCGTTGTTTTTTTTCAGTCCGGGTTATATGTTTTTCCAGGGGGTCTGACATGTGGTAATTGCAACATGTTGTGGAATCGAATGAAAGTGAAAAACGAGACGGGCATTCCTCACTGCTGAACGTGAGAATAATGATTCAGTTTAGCGGATCTGGCAGGATTTTGTTTGGTTGTCCGGTCTGGCTGGTCGGTATTTATTTCCGGGGCCGTTTTGTTTCCGGGGGATATCCCTGTGAGTTGTGGGATGTTGCTGACTTGAAATTCAAGTGATGCCAACTTGTGTTGGGTGGTAATAATTGATGGAGTAATTACGTGCGCTCTGTTGAAACCGGGCTCTCTCTACTATTTTTTTCACTTTTTTTTTTTTAGGAAAACAAAACGTATTGCCTTCAATTCGGTCGTGCTCTGGATGACTGAGGGAATGATCCCTCGGAGTTAGAGTTTTGTAAGTCTTCAGTTGATTGAAAAATAGGAGCTGATCCGATGGCTTTATGCAGGAAAATGAAATTTTTCGGAGAAGTATGGAGACATAATTATGGGCTGCTTCCGCCTATCATATGTCTATAAAAATTTAGGCCACAGGGAAAATGTCAACTGTGAGATTTGTCATTTGGAATATTTAGGACAACTTTTCTTCCTGAACCTGTTTCATTTAGTCTATGTACGATTACATCTATGTACGTTTACGATCGTGTATAGTGATCCAATTGAATATTCCGTTTCAGTATAGGCAATTTTTGCATATTTTAAAAATATAAATTGGTGGCTTAGTGCATAGCTAGATGTGCTACAGTACATGTTGACAGGCGACGAGTGCATGTTAATTACACGCAAGCTGTACAGTAGGGGGGGTACTTCAATTTTGTGAAATTGCTATTTACGTAGATATTAGAACTGTATATGTAAATTAGCGAAATACTAGTTTAAAATCACGCTTCTCTTTTTGCACAGTCGATCCAATTTATAGTGCTAAAAAGCCTCAATGCTGGGTACTTACAAAATGCAGTTATACTCATTTGCCTGATAAAGCTCGGGCCTGCTGCGATGTTGGGATAAATTTGTTTGATAAGGCTGTGCATGAATTTTTAGTAAAAATATTAATTAATATTTGCTCTATGCATACATGCAACACCTTATATCGTACGTTTTGTCCAACTAGATGTCACCAACCACTCTCCCAATCCTACATAAATACTATAGTAAATCCTGCTCCCTCGAATTCTATCGCATGTAATATTAACTCTATGCAATTATACCGCGTGTTGCGTCCAACCGGACCGCTAATTCTATTTGAACAAGTTGGAAACAGTTTTACTGCACAAGTCCACCACCCCCCAGCATCAGGAATAAATAATTCGGATGGACCTAATCCTGGGAGTCCGCTTAATCACCTCCCACCTGTAAAATGTTTGTAATCCGTGATTAAAAGTGACGAGTCCATCCTGAGGGCAACAAACGCGTGAATGATTTGGGTGTGTGTAGGTGGGTGGGTTGGGAGGGTGTATAGGTAGAGGGTGGCCACCCCTTGCACACAGTTAATGCCCACCGGATTATAAATGATTCAGAGGGAAGCCCACCCCCGTCCCGTCCACAAATCCTGCAGGCGTACGCGGCCCAACCCTCCACCACAGACATAGATCCTTTTCCAGTTGGCCGAGCTCTGGTGGACCATTGATGGCCAGTTGGGACTGTTGGAGAGCAACCTGCAATGCTGGGGAGGAGGAAATGTCTGCGATGCCTGGAGAGCTAGCTGTGTGTGTATATATCCCGTTGGGGGACACAAGGCTTCTTCACGGGCAGTACTTCTAGCTGGACAGGATGGTTTATGGGATAGGGTGAGGCTTGGACCAACCAGGAATCTCAGCTGCTAATGTTGAGCACGTGCGGTTATTCCCCGATCTGGTTTGTCCGGAGAGATTGTGAAGAGAGCGCCAACTATGTATGCGAGGGAAATGGTATTAACGATGCTTGCAAACCTTTAGTGAGATTTTAAAAGCTTTTTAGTAAATTCTGTATGACCCCCAAAACGGGATCCGGACTTTTCGCCCCCGTCGTTTCGCCCCCGGACTTTTAGCCCCCGGCATATTGGCCCCCGTGACATATTCCACTTTGAAGCATTCGGCTGGGCATTTCTAGAGAAGTGACCTGGCCTTGTGTGTAGCCTGGCAACGGCGGGGGTCGCGGGGGCCAATATTCCGGGGGCTAAAAGTCCGGGGGCGAAACGGCGGGGGCGAAAAGTCCGAGATCCCCAAAACAGTCTGTAGGACTTTGTCCGCGCGATGACTTTTATAAAAATAGAACATTCACAAAGCCGATCTATCGGTTTGCCGGTCTCTGAAGGTTAGGTATTATTACTCGCCAAAATCAGTTGATTTTTTAAAAGGTGTGTCTGAAACAAACTTGCCGAAAACAGCCCGATTCTATCATTGGAGCTGAGCTGTCATGTCATGCAGTCAATAACTGTTCCATACATCAGTTTTTATCACGCCTCATATCGTCCGCCATATTTCATTCGCGTTCAAGCTGACACCCTACTGATGGAAAGGCAAAGAGCTGGCCCCTCAAAAAAAACATCGGGGGGGAGCCCCCACGAAAACAGAACCGAGCCGCAGGAAATTGAAGAAAATCCGTCTGCATTTTCGTCAAATTCTGCAAAAGTTATTAATGGCCACATCCCTTCCTCCCCTATAGCAATGAGTGATGTGTACTATCAGGGCTTAAAAGCGCGTATGAATCTGCGTTTTACGCCGTCGGATCGGTTCGAGCACAAAGATGTTCCCAGCACTTTGCAGATTATCATTAAGTCATGACGATGAATCTACCCAACCAGTGATAAATCTTATATTTTTTTTCTAACCCTCCACCCAAGCATACGTGGTAGGAAAAGACAAGCAGATAACATTCTTCTTGATAACAAATTGCGGAGTCGCCAAATCCGCCAGGGAGTCGCTAAAAAACGCACCTAACGCTCTGCGGAATTAAATCGCGTGCGAACCAAACACCTGCCCTCCTTCTAAATGTGGTAAAAATGGTTAAAAAGTCGTAACTCCTCCACGTGCAAAAGCTGTCAAGCTAAAAAAAAAAAAGCGACATCAAGTATTTATGCCTTTCACACCTCTAATTCTTATTTCATTACCGCCTTATTATTTCTCTTCCCCCTCTGAAGGTGTCGCATTATCGCAAGACCAGCTTGTCACAAAACCTTCTGGATATAATTAAGCCAGGTGACTATTTTATGCAAAGTGGGGGGGGGGGGGGGTCCACCTGTGGCCTGGGGTTGTCAGAGGCACATCTGGACCTATTAAGTAATTATTATTGCGCTTAAATTTTATTGTATGTCATATTATGTCCTCACCTAGACTTTCAGAGAATGTCTCGAAAATTTCGCCAGATTTTCTCCTCCGATTCGTTACCATCCTTGGCCATTGTCCTCCTTTCCAGAATAGCCTCCTTTTTCCTCCCCCTCTAACCACGTCGTCCAATGGCTTCCTGCCTCATATTTTCGAACCCTTTTCCCTCAGACGATGGGGCACAAATTTTATTTAGTGCCTAGAAAGGTTGATGTTGGCAAGCCTTGCCGATCTTAAAAGGTGGTGAGAGGAGGTCTGCTTCCAAAAGAAAACCAGCATATTGCACCACTCTCTCTCTCTCTCAAGTCTTAGAGAGTTGATGGATGCTTCCATCTTCTACACGACGGCATTCATAATGGTCTCCATTTGTTTCACTTTCGTCAAGAAGTTGAGGTTCCCAATAAGCTCTTGGAATCCTGGCTAACTTTTCAGGGGTCCTGTGCTTTTATCGGGTGTGCCCGAATACAAAAATGGTGGGGGAGGGTTTCCGTTGCCAAGAAAACCTTTTCTGCACTCCCCAGGCATTGTCCTTCGTCTCTTTTTTTTCCCTCCCGTCCAAATGGCAGTAGCCAGGTTTCTCCCCATT
The DNA here is from genome assembly GCA_000934665.2 of Catajapyx aquilonaris. Lineage (NCBI taxonomy): Eukaryota > Metazoa > Arthropoda > Diplura > Dicellurata > Japygidae > Catajapyx > Catajapyx aquilonaris. Next base: position 17,348 of record JYFJ02000699.1, on the reverse strand, counting down.
GACTCCACAACTTCCATCCATTAATGCTCTTGAGATGATGTCGCTGGATTTTTTTTTTTCCCCCCAGTGGTGGTTTCATGGCTTGGGTGTTGGAAGAATAAGTGGAAAGGCCAATAATAAGTGGAAGATTTTAAAAGGCTAAAAGTAAGTTCCCAGCACCTTTATCGAACCGATATTGCACCCATCGCTAACTGGTAATCGCGTGGCCGTTTGATTAATTCAAAGTATCTGACAGTCTTTTCCCGAACCGCTTCCTGATTGCAGGTGTAATGATTCATTAAGGTTATAGAGCTCTCCCCCTCCAGTATATAGAGGAGCTTTCCAAGTCTCTTTTTTGGCTCCCTGAGATGTAATTGACTCGTGACATTCAGGCCCTCTAATCATTGAGATTAAGCCCGGCTCCAAGTAGGGGTAAGAAGGGTGAGTTGCAGGCGTTATTACGCTTCCAAGTATGATTAATAGGAAAAGAGCGATGCCTTGCCCATGGGCCACACGCGATCTAAATCAAAAAAAAGGTGGATTCGAGGGATGGAAACAAAATATTGGGTGAATAATGCTAAAGGCTCATAAAACAGTTTGCACTAACTGTTTGGTTAATAAAGATTTTTAAAAAAAGCATACATAAACTAGTAGTGAATCCGTTGCCAAAATTTGGCAACACTGCCTGGCTCACGCCCCTCACTTGGACTCCCAGATGGCGCACATGCTCCCTCTCTGCACACTATTGCCCTCTCAGGAGGAAAGTAGTACCACATGCACGTTGGTGATGAGTCACCGCGCGGACAAAGCTCACTAGGGCGCTAAAACCGTTGAAGCAGGAAGCATATACTACATAAAAGGCGCAAACTTCTGTCGGCGCCTTTGATGTTCGCGTCTCTCTGTTTGGGGCCGTTGCCAAGGCTGGCGGCCATTTTGAAGTGTGGGGAACGGCAACGAGGTATAAATAGGGTACAGGCAAAAATAGGGTCCGCCATTTTTCATGGTTTTGGCGGCCATGGCAACTACACGGCAAGAACACGCGCGAATCAAAGATGGCGGACCCTATTTTTGCCTGTACCCTATTTATACCTCGTTGGCGTTGCCCACACTTCAAAATGGCCGCCAGCCTTGGTAATGCCCCAAACAGAGAGACGCGGAAATCGAATGTTTGCGCCTCTTATGTAGTATATGCTTCCTGGTTGAAGTGCGAAGTGCTATAGCGTGCTGAACCTGTCATTATTGAATGAAAAAAAATGATAAAATCTATGGTAACTACATACACCTAGGTCATGAGTCACAACGTGTAGAGACAATGTCACGCCTATAGCCAATTCTAAATACGACTAGTAGGGGACCCGTCCGTCGCACTGATTGATAAGTAAAAGAAATTTGTGTTACAATTTCCGAAGATGAGACCCCCAAACATAATTTTTTTTAAATTCTAAATTTGGGTATTTATAGACACACAAAAGTGAAGTTTTCGGACATTTCCCTGAATTATCGGCACGTAAGACGTCAATGTGCCAAGTTTCAGAACTCTCAGTACTCTGAAAGTGGGTTAGGTAGCCCGGACATGCTCATATACCAACAAACTTTCTGATTTATACATGTAAGATATGGACCGCCTCCCGGACCGCCAATTTCCTTTACCGCCAACACACATTTTCCTTTACCGCCAAAAATTCTGACCTGTTTTGGCGGTAAAGGAAATTGGCGGTCAGGCAGGCGACTCGTAAGATATCAGGCTGGACATTATTTTGAAAAATTGTCTGATTGTTCCCTAGACATGATGACCTGACCTCAGCAGTATGTTGTACGGATTCCACCGGATTGCTTTTCCTTGCTAATAAACCTGTCCCGGGTCCGTTGAGTCTTTTTGAGGAGATTCACGGCCGTCCCCGGATTTCCCCAAGGTGGATGTAGTGGACAGGAAAAATCTGACGAGGCTCTTTCCCTTTTCCCTGTGATGTCGCAGGGTATATATGCACTTGGGGGGGGTCGGCCGGGACAGAATTACTACGTCCCAACGGGGGGGTTTGCGGGGACTGGAATCCGGGCATAAATTTGTGGGGAAATCCCCAGCCCCAATGCTCCTCGTCCAAATCCGGAGAAAAGAGAGGATCCGGAGGGTTGGGATGCTGTAGAGGCCAGGCAGGCGGTGGGTGATCCCCCGCACTCGCCGCAATCTTGGCTCAGGCCAAGCACTAGTGACAATGTCCCTTGTGTCTCATGCAGCGAGGGATATACTTTTTAGAGAGAATGGGAGTAATGGAAATTTCTTTAGTGCGGACCAATGTTGGCCGGGGGACGCAGCGGCGCAATAATGCATTAACAATGAGGCTGCAATTTGTCACGTAATTGAATTTCCATGGAAGGGGGGAGGGGGAGTTGGGTTGGGGATAATTCGAATATATCGAGAGGAATAGTTGTGATAAAATATATCGCAATTATTGTTATTTACTATTGCGGAATCGGGCCGGATTTATAAATCATTTTAAATGGGATCAGGTGGGCTAATAAAATATTGGCGTTGTTTGCAGTTAGCAGGACCACCCGCTGGTGGGCAGTGGCTGCAGTTATTTACATTCATGTAAATATTGAGGTTATTAAAATTATACGTTTATAAATTAAAAATATGACGCTGAAAAGCCAATTTTCCATTATATTATTTACAATATTTTGCAAAAGTACTGTATGTTAACTAATTAAACAGTGTAGGGACTATAGTCCTACAGTATTGCTGCCAAAAATTATTATGATCCCAATTTTTATTTTCTTACTACTACTACTACTACTACTACTACTACTACTACTACTACTACTACTACTACTACTACTAATCATCAGCATCATCATCATCATCAAAATGATCAGGGTTCACTTACCTGATTATGAGGATATCGTGATTGAGTTATTCTTTAATAGGGAATGAATTGCGTATTTTTTTTCAAATATTTATAGGTCTATCTATTGGGCCGTAATATTTATAACAGAAATGTGGTACTATTGGTGTAGACTATATGCCATCCGGAAGTTCCCTTTGAGCAATATTATGTTAAATAACCATTCATACATTGTGTTTTTAGGTATGTGACACTTGAATGCCAACGAGTGTTAAATCCATATTTTCTGTTGCATGCATGCAATATTTTTGCAAATTAAAAATATAGCCATACCGCTGAAAAAGCAATTACGCGTCATTAAATATCCCAAAAGTACCGTTGCCAAATTAGCCGAGTAGTGACTCTCGACATGTGAACTGCTGATGCCCTATCAAAAATTGATTTAAACAAAATGTTGGTCCCCCAATATTTTTGCCAGCCCAAAAATACTTCATCCTATTTACCAATTAATTACCTGCATGATCCTCTTTTTTTTTAAAGCGCTCAACCCGTGCCAAAATAAATTCGCCGAGTTTCACCGCACACAATGACACAATGATACTCTCGGTAATGGGAATGGTCGCGGAAGATGGAGTAAAGGAAAAGGAGGATGGGATTAGGGCTATGGGAAAGAAGAAGAAGAAGATGGAGGGGGAAAAAAAAGTTTGTTAGAGCGTGTATTAGGCGCGTATTTTTACAAAGAAGATATCAATCTTTGTCGTCGGTTCTCGCAGCGGGGTCTGTAATTCCATCGTCTCTTCTGCACAGTCGGGGGAGTATATGGTGAGCCCCCTTCAGTTTTCTTTTGCCTCCATTTCTCCATTCCCCCCCTTCCCTCCCCCACCGTGTTCCATAAGTAGCTCTATTATGCGGAAATATTATTTATTAAAAGGAGAATGAGGCCTGACACTTTTACGCCATTTTCTCCATCCATCACACGTTTCTACGGTGGAGCTTTTTGTCTGATCCTTTTCTCGTTGCTGAATGCATCTGGGTTTTTTTTTATATCATTATTATTATTATTACCGGATTTTTTTGTGTGCGGGTATGTGGGTACACACGGATGAGACGTGGCGTTTAAATGGACTTGTTAGCGTTTTTGGGGGGTAAGTAGGCAGAATGAATTAGATCTTGATGTGAGGGTAATTTGGGGTGGTCTTACGAGTTATGATTATCGCAACTGTCCATTCTCACCATAAATTCATAATTATTCTGACGAACTTCTTCAGTGCATTAGGTTCAAATACTTGGGCTAACATTCTCGTTTTGACATAACATTTTGCGAGAAGGATGGAACTGATGTGTGGTCAGTATGTTCATGTCATAGTGTACTTTTACGGGCAATGGAAATTATTACTGTGGACATTTTTGCCTTGCATAAAAATTGCGTTCAAAAAAAAGGCGTTTACTGAATAATGTACAAAACATTACCTTACGCAATAATTTTGCATGAAATGCTGTGTGTTAAGCAAACTTCGCTCACATGTAATTGCATCTGCATAATTTTGATAGCCGCCGCTTAATATTAGCCGCAATAAATTATCCAGCATATTTTGACCTACTGAAGGCTCATGTTTGCATAATGCCATTTTGATACATATAAACATCGAAGAAGCTGCTAGATTCATGTATATTATATACAGTACGACCCTGAGACGATCAGTAGCGTGCCATGTATGTGTGGGATGTGGTACTACCTGGACAGTCAGTCGGAGGCCCTAAGCTTAACGTATTGTTGTAACCTCTGTTTGCTCCGAAAAACCCTTTGCATCCATCTGCACTGTTAGCAGAGATCGCCCGTGGGAAAACTAATCTGCAAGAGCAAAATGCCTTCGCTTCCTGATCGACTGGTTTAAACTTTGGCCCCTCCCAAAACCAGAGAGCAAGCAGAGGTGAGGCCTATAGGAGTGTATAGTATATTGCATTGAGGCGGCGAATAATGGGACAAGTTTATGCTGCGCCCGCGGGGCTTCCAATAATGGGAGTAGAGATCTCCCTCCCCTTTTGCCTGGCTTCTATTATTCCAAGGGGTTTCGGTTATTCATTTCCTTTCTAGCCAAACCCCACCTTCAGGCTTTGGGGAAATATAAGGCCCCCCCAAAAAATGAGGACCAGCCCCAAAAAAACTTCTGACCGGATATCCACTTAATAACAATGGTGATTTTCTCCACAAATAATTAGGAGGGACAGTACAATGCAATTTTTACTCGGAGTTTAGAAGTTTTTGCGAGCTAATTAATGGGAGACGGGAAGCGCCAACGTATATCTAAAGTTTTCTGAGCAACTATGGAGTCATTTCCGGAGAAAAAATTGTTCCTCCCCTCCCATCCCCACATCGGCCAATCTCTTTTATCAGTGCTGGACAGTTATGCTTTGCCTCCATTAGTCGTATCTTTGGGGTAGGAAGCAGGAAGCTTTTGGGCAAAAACCAAGCCCCCCCCCCCCTCTTTTCCTTCAAATGGCCCTGGCACGAGGAGGTGCCCATTTAAGCCGGAGGCGGTAAATTTTCTGCAATCTTTTACAGCTTTCTTCCTCTTTCTGTTGTGGCGCCAAAGACCTTTTACGGCTCCTCTTTTCTGGGCTCTAAATGCGCGCGATACAAATGTCTGGAGACTGTTGAAGGTGTCATGATGAGAATTTTCAGCAGATTTCGAGGCCCGTTATAAAAAAGGGGGGGAGTACAGTATACTGCTTCTGGTTGTTACACAAGTTGACGACAATTTGCGGAACTTTCTAGCTTATATTAAAACAATTATAGCAAATAATAATATTAAGAGAAGTAAATTCTGAGAGTGAGCCTAATAATTGTTGCTTACGATTGTTGCTTCTCTCTGATTATTATAGAAGTAAACAGTACATAACAGTCCCCCCCTGTGGAACTGGACCACCCTGTAATGTCTGTTAATGAGACAATAGTTCTTTTCCAGGACATTGAACAAAATGGTGGGCCATAATGGGCTAGCTGTGGCTAATTTTCCAGGAGAAGAAAATGGGGGCCATGAAACCTGTTTTGCCACTTCAGGATCCTTCGAAATGAACGTAACTTTTACTTCTAACGTTTTACATTTACTGTGCCATACGTTTTTGTCCCTAACAATATTTTTCCAAATAATTTTAAACTTTTTTCTTTCATACATTTTAGACATTCTTTGGACATATAGTGTGGAAAATAAATTTGCAAAAACTTTGTGCTCAATTTTCTTAACAAAAAAATGACCTATACTTGCAGCACACGTAGTTAATTACTGCGAGCTTAAATCATGTGTTTTACGATTTTCAAAAAAATTATAACGTCGCCAACAGCCTCGCAGGCGAAGAAGAGTGCTAATCATCCAATTCGTTATGCTCATCGCGTTTGCATTAAATCTCGTCTCAACACCGTCATTACGTTGTCGCCGCGGAAAGTATGCAAATCGCGGGCAAAGTCTACATAATTAAGCAAGAAGTGACATCCCAGCTGATTGATTGTGCTCTTCCGGACAATCTCGAGAGAGAGAGAGAGAGAAGATTTTTGGCCTCCTTCTCTTCTTCTTATTTGCTCCGGCGGATCATTCCTGGTTAGCTGTTTGGGGGTGGTGGTGGTGGTGGTAAATCCATTGTGGACTTGTAATGCAATTAAGGTTGGAGATTGCCTTACAACCAGAGGCGAATAATTTTCCGTGTCGCCTGATGGTATGGTCAGACGCACTGCGGAGTGTTATTGCTTTATTGTTGGCTTGCCACGGGCCTTGCCCCTGGAATGCATGCGGCCACCATGGCGTGACAACCCGAGCCCCCAAATTGGTTAGCGGACCGTTCAGGATACCCTCAAGGTCATTTCCACACGTACTTTGCTTTTAATAATATAATCCGGAGAGTGTTGGACGCCTAAAATCGCGTTAAACTAGAGGGAGGGAGGTTTGCAAAATTGAATCGCCCCGACCTGGACGAGAAACCTTGAATAATGTTAGTTGCAGTGCATCTGAGCGAAACTTGTTACGTTGACCGCGATGGCGCATTAATTGCTCAGTTTGTCCTGTAATTAGATATAATCAGCCACTGATGCACTTTTTTGGGGTAATAAACGACAAAGCTTTTAGGAGCCGTGAACAACGTTTGCAACAATAAGCTATAGTGTTTCAAAAAAAGGCTACGCTTTCACTTCGGGAGACCCGCCGCACTTTTACCTACTTTTGTATCTGCTGAAAGATAGGTGGGTATCCGCTGAAGACAGGGGTGTATCCGCTGAAGATAGGGGTGTGTCCGCTGAAGACAGGGGTGTAAATTTAGGTCGTGATGGGGTAGGTTGGTACAGCATGCTCCTATACCCCTGCCAAATTCGGTCAGCCGATATGAGTTTTTTGCAGAAATAAGCAAATTATGTGCAAAAATTAAATTTAGAAATATTTTATGCTTGGCATTAGTATGCGCTCCATCTGAAGTCAATCTCTGCAAAGTAGTTATTTACGTTCCAGCACTCTGGAGATGACAAAAATATTTACCTTTTTTTTACCGACGAAAATTAATGACATTCCCTTAGATTTATGACTAGCTGTCTGCGCAAGTGCTGAAATTTCCGGAGATCATCAGTAATCTTGAGGCGCAAACCCTCTACCCTTAACACCCCCCTTCCTCCCCCCCATCTCCAGATTTACGGACTTTGGAAAACGCGCCGCATTTACAGTAGCAGAAAATTCCAGGCTTCTCAGTAAGCGTTAAATGCCTTCCAGTTCTGTAATGGCGTAATAAATCCGACTTCACCGCACCGCAACGCTTGGGGTCCTTGTAATGAAGCGCAATTTTGGGCCATCCAGGTAAATTTTATGTCCTGATCCAATTTCGCAAATAATGCGAAAAAAAAGTACCGATTGAAAAAATATTCGTGAATTTTTGTTTTTTTTTGACGCAGCAGATGGTGCGAAATCGCGCGAAATCGCTCAGATACCAGGAGTGATGAGGTAGCGCCATTTTTATCCCAATCTTGAGATAAGCTAGGTATATATATGGATAAGGCCCTGCTTACTATGCCAAACTGTTCCGCTTGCTGGCCATGGGGAGGGAGGAAAATGGGGAGGAAATAATGAAATTTCTTTAAAAATTTATTTGTCCCCCTCCTTCCCCCTCCTCTCTCGACTCTTAACGTTCTAACCCCCCCTCCCCCTCCCCGCAAAATGGGAGGCATGTTTTACTCAGGGTGTGTTCCGAGCTGCATGCAAATGCTCCCTTTTTGGGAAGGGTTTTTTTTTTTTTTTCGGAGGCCCCTTTTTTGGGGAGGGCCCCCGCCTCGATGCCTTTATTGAAAAGTGATACCCTCGCATGCAATGAACGTGCACTCCTTTTGACAGGCCCCGGAGATTTAGGGTCACCTGGCTGTCCCACTACATCTGACGAATGGCCCGGCCCTGACCGCTTCCCAAAGGGCTAATCGTCCATTAATTAAAGGGAATGCAGCTCCCACAGGAGGTCACACACGCGCGGTGTAAAAATGTTACGGGCTTGGGTCGGGGCGGGGTTGACACTAAGGGGTGGGACAAATATTGGGCAACTGCTACTCTATATGGGCGTGAAAAATAAGCAGTGAACTTTGCTGCAATGCAATGTATTAAAAAATCGGGATAACAGTTATTTTGAAATCACCGTTACTTTTGGCCCCACTAGTAGTCGCCGCTATTTCAAAGTAGCAGTGACTAATGGCGGGTTAAAATTCGCCGTCTGGGTCGGGTCGGGCCGGGGTTGAACACTAACGGGTGGGACAAATATTGGACAACTGCTACTCTGTATGGGCGTGAAAAATAGCAGTGAACTTTGCTGCAATGCAATGTATTAAAAATCGTTGTAACAGTTATTTTAAAATCACCGTTACTTTTGGCCTCACTAGTAGTAGCTGCTATTTCAAAGTAGCGGTTGCTGATAGCGGGTTAAAATTCGCCGTCTGGGTCGGGTCGGGCCGGGGTTGAACACTAACGGGTGGGACAAATATTGTACAACTGCTACTCTATATACGGGCGTGAAAAGTAGCAGTGAACTTTGCTGCAATGGAATGTACACAAAAATCGGAATAACAGTTATTTTAAAATCGCCGTAACTTTTGGCCTCTCTAGTGGTCGCCTCTATTTCAAAGTAGCGGTTACTGATAGCGGGTTAAAATTCGCCGTCTGGGTCGGTTCGGGCCGGGGTTAACACTAAGGGGTGGGACAAAAAATATTGGGTAACTGTTACTAGCTACTATGTAGGTGTGTGAAAAATATCAGTGAACTTTGCTGCAATGCATCAGAAAAGATAAATACATTTTCGAAACGGCATAACCGTTATTTTTATATCGCCGTTATTTTTGACCCTGCTGCTAGTAACGGTGATTTTTAAGTAGCGGTTACGAATAGCGGGATAAAAGTCAGGGTCTAGTCACCCCTGGCTTGGGTCGGGTCGGGGTTGACATTAAGGGGTGGGACAAATATTGAGCAACTGCTATTATGTCGGTGTGTAAAAAAAATAGCAGTGGATTTTCTGCAATGCATGAAAAAATATACATCCTAAATGGCATAACAGTTATTTTTAAATCGCCGTAATTTTTGGCCCGGACACTAGTAGCCACTATTTCAAAGTAGCGGTTATTAATAGCAAGTTTACAGTCGCCGCGCCGTCTGGCCACCCCTGTCAAGATGGCCCTCCTGCCGATGCATGCGTGGACTAATCAAAGTTTATGTGACGCGGGTGTTTTCCCGGGCATGATCGAGCATTAATTGTAATTCAGTGAATAATGCGCTGTTGAATGCCAGGAACGCTTTGGGTTCATCAGCAACAAACGGCCATTATACATACATGCCCTGTGCGGTTTCCCGGCCCCTAACCCGCAGAGCTGATCCTCACATATGTATAAGTAATTGCGATGGACGTGGCAACTAACCGCGTTAGAATCCACCTCAACTATCATTAAAGTGCGGCGCCCGAATTCACCTGCCTCCCAACTACCCACTGTATAAACGTCAGCCTCAATAGGCAGTAATTGGCGATAACGTTTAATACCTAACCGGAACCGTAATTTTCATTTAATAAATATTGTCCCCCGGAGAGTAACGACCACATCCCCCCTCCCCTCCCTACCCCTTCACTTATTAACAATTCCGCAGCCACACTCATCACGTCATAAACCAAGGGGGTCAGCCTCCCCATGCTGATTATAGTTCTTGCAAAAAGCGATACCAGTTTCTAGACGACGTTGCGGGTTGGTATATGATCTACATATCTTTGCCAGGGACCTCTCTTTTCCAGGGAGTTTACGAGAGGTGGGATAGTGACTGGAGGCGCATAATAACCCCTCGGGATGAGGTCATTTGGAGAGAGGTACGGCAAACCTCCCATGTCGGACTGTCATTAAATTCAACATGGATGCCTCGCCAGGGATCAAGGGATGAAGTTGCAAAAAAAAAAAAAAAAAAATGAGATTCATAGTCTGGGTTGACTGACCACATTTTATCTACTGGGTGTCCTAAGAGTTTTTTTCTTCTTCTAGGATTGATATGTAAAGAGAGCAACTCTGATCTCTGATAATCTTACATGATATAAACTGGAAAGTTTGTTGGTGTTTATGTGTGTCACGGCTACCTAACCCACTTTCAGAGTACTGAGAGTACTAAAACCTGCCGTTTATTCAGGAAAAAGTCCGAAAACTGCAATTTTTTAAGTCGAAATAGCAAAATTTTAAATTTTTTGTTTTTATAGATGTTTGGTGTATCAATCGCCCTGCTAGTCTGCGTGTATAAAAGGCAAAGTTAGTTAGTTTGTACCCATTCTATGCCTCTGCTAATTCCATAATAAGCCAAGGTTTAATATTCATATAAATAAATAAAATGTTGGGATTGGTATATAGCTAGAGTTGCCATCATTACGAGTTGCGTTAATTGGGATGGCATTAAGGGCGCTGATTTTAAAGGGAGGTCTGCCGAATGCCACTTATTGGAAGGAGGGGGGGGGGACTCATTTTGCCAACACGTGCTGGTTGGCATCATTAGTGGAAAGGGAAACTACATCATAAGGGGCTTCCCTTTCACCTTCACAGGGTTTGGAGTTTCATACACACTCGCAATAAGTATGTGCTCTCATTAAAAGCTGAGGAGAGGTTTCATATAGAGAGGTTGAGGATTACAAGTGTTGACATTTTATTTGGAGTCTCGGGATGTGGGCATTTTTTTTTTTTTTTTCAAAAAAAGTATGAGCCATGCAGCCATGTTAGAGCTAGTCGTAAGACTATGTACCTTTTGCCTTAGAGTACTTAGAGTGGGGAAAATCACCGTAGCGTGTCGTCTGAGGTCCTTGTGTCTTTTGACCGCTGTTCAGTCAAACTCCCGAAAGTTGTGTGACCCTCCACAAATCAAGGGCCTTCCCTGCAAATTCCGTGGTCTGTGTAAATTCGTCTAGAGTCACGTCCTGGTGATACTGTAAGGAGTTGTCTTCCCCCTCCTCCTCCTCCGCCCCCATCACATCACATCCTCTCCTCCCCCTTTCCCTTGGACCACCAGCATGATGCACATGGAGTCTCGGCCTCCTTTGGGAGATCAATCCTGGAATGGGAGGGACCATGATGCGGGACTCCTGTCGGGCGTGACCTGCACATCCGATACAATTTTAGTGTCCCTGGGTCCTCTTTTTTTTCGGTGGGTGGGTGGACGTGCCACCACCACCTACAGGCCTGTGGCAAAACGTGACGGAAAGATCCAAAAAAAATCAGGCCCATTTGTACTACTGCTGAAGGTCATGCTGATGCTATGCTACTTTATGGAGAAGCTGGTAATCATAGAAATTTGTGGACATCTGGCATCACTGTATGGTGATATTCAAGAACGTGTGATTTAGTCACGCGTTTAAAGTTAGGTTTTGGAATAAACTGGGTCAGAGTTCTCTTCAAGCTCTCTAATGGCTTCAGCGGAATGCTTTGAATCAATGGAGACGAAAATAGAAAGGTTGCCCGGATAAAACGAGGCCTCTCCTTACGTGATTCATTACCGGAGGACGTGACTATTATGACTAGGAAAACAATCCATTAGGGGCCACCGGGCGAGAGTCCCCCCCTTTTCCATTGGACGGAAGCTGGCCCATGCCAGTTTTTATAGGGCTAGTACAGCAACACACTATCGTCGCCCCCCAAAAAAGAGGCTATAACGTTGGCTCTTACAAGGCGGGGACACTAGAGACAGACACGAAGCATGTAAAGGGCCGTGCATGTCACTTGAAGGCAGGCCATGTACAGGAAATTGAACTCAAAAGGCGATGCTAACGTGGGACGAATTGTTCGGATTTTTTTAAAAAAAGAGGAGATTACATTGCAGGAATAAAAGTAAACGGATATTGTTACACGTTGGAAAAGAATCTGAAATAGTCAAAATGAGTGGGTCAATATCAACTCTTCAGTACGAAACTTTCAGAAAACATGATTTTCTGAAGCTTGTCACATCCCAGGTGATCTAGCCCATACGAATTGCTAAAATTTTACATATATTGGACATATGAATTGTAACCACAAATTAACACACTTGAGACACCATGAGACAACCTGATTTTGATAAATGGCCTACTCAAATATTTAAAACGCGCGTCTAATTAGAAGCGACACACTGACAGATCCTTATTACAGTAATTGACATTCGCATTTAATTGTCGACGAAACAAGCGAGGTTATTTCTGGAAAATGTGTGGTCGTAAGTAGGTGTCGCATTGGCGGAAGGGAAGGTTCCGGAAAAAGAGCCTCTCTTTGTCGATTTTCCCAAAGAGTCTGCGTGAATGATGGCCATGCAAGAGGGACAGCTGGAGGACTCGGAGGCAACAGAGCGTGATTTTGGCAGTCAGATACGGTTTTTATTCCCGGAGAGAGAGAGAGAGGAAAAAAAGTCGAGAATGCTGATCCGGAACTCCCCTTGATTTTTTCGAAAGGAGTCCTGGGCCAACGTCTCTTGAAGTCGAGGCATAGCACACGACACTTTTTCAGAATTGCGTGCAGGTGCCGCTCGCGATTGCAAACGTGACCTCACAGGTCAAACGTCACCTACATTTCTCTATGCCTCGACACCAAAAAAAAAAAAAAAGGTGGAAGATGTCTGCTATTTTTTGAACATCTGCAGAAGCGTGATTGAAAGCCCTGGATAAAAAATGCATGTGGTTTACACAAGACGTGTTCGTGCAAGTGTCGATATGTTTGCTCGTCCAAATGTACACTCTTTCGAAGCAGCCTTTTTCTCTTTCTATCCGGGAATTGTGCGCGACTTTCCTTTTTCTGTAGCTTGAAAAGTTTGCTTCAGTTTCTGGCGAAGCGTCTTGGAAACGCTTGACCGACCCACTTGTGAGCTGAAACGAACGAGTTGAGATATGCCAGAAACAGGCCGAATGCATTACTACTTTTCTTTTTTTATATATCAAATTTTTTTGTGTGTGTGTTCTGCACTGTACATCTGCAGAAGCATATAGGGTTTGTATACAACTGGCGGAGAGTTCTCTTCCGGAATGGAAGCTGAATCGTAAGATGAAAACTGGAAGGAAAGTTTTGTCCTTTATAAATAGAGGCTGATTGCTATAGCCAACTCGTTATGGGCTGGAAATTTCAGTTAAAAATGATCAGCCGATATAATTGACAGCTGTTACGATTGACTTGTTTTCACTGACAGCCAATATCACTGGGGTTGACACTCTGGGCGCGGCGCAAATGCAGTGACGCTCCATGAGATGGCACGCAATTTGGGTTTTACTATCGCCCATTGGTTATTGTTATTAATAATGGGCTGATAATTCCGTGATTTGTGCGGCGTCGAAAACGGCTGCAGGCTATGTTGCAGCAAAAAAAAAAGTGTGCAAAATATATGCTCGCCTGAACGCATTTTATGTTGGGAAGCAATTGAGTCCCGGTTTTTTGGGGAGGCCAGCCCCCAAATTAAAACCGTGGACAGCATAGGACGTTGGCAGGTTTGTTCGTGATTGCCGCCGACCATAAATAGTTCCAATCAATCCGATTTAATTACATCTAAGTTGTGCTAAACGATTGATGGGCAAACTAGGCGCTGGGTGAAAGAGCAATCGATCACGTTCAGATGACGCAGCCGGAATTAATTTCACCTCAAGCCATCGTGACATTGCTCTAATAAAGCACACCTCACCATGCAAAATTCCTTCATTAGGATCTAGGGAGAAATCGCCTGCGAAAATTGGGCGTGGCGCTATATTAATTTTATATTCATACTTATATAAACATGAAAGTTTGTACATATCTGTATGTTTGTCTGGGCTACCTAACCCACTTCCACATCTCTGAGAGGACTGAAACTTGAAATGTAATAATGCCAATATTTTTTAAAAAAATAAATACGTTGCATTATTATGCAACATATGCGCTGATTCGCCTTGTATAGCACCGAAACGTGCGACTAATTTAAATGCAAAGTTCATTGTGGTGGTATATACCCATAGGGAGTGAGTCACGTCTGACTTTCCTTGAGATATTGCGCCAACTGGCGGCGCTTAATTATGTGTACTGATCAATCAGAGCGGAATGAGCTTGCTTGCGGGCCTTTGTGGAAGCTCCGGCTGCCCACAATTGCATTCCACCCTCCGTTTATGAATTCTCATAATCAGGCTTGTGCATTGGCTTCATGCGTTGTTGGGCCAACATTGATCGGTGGGCCGTGCTGCCATGATCGCCAACTATTGTCATCTGTGATTGGGGAAAATGATGCGAGGAGAGAGAGAGAGAGAGAGAGAGAGAGAGAGAGAGAGAGAGAGAGAGAGAGAGAGAGAGAGCTAGAGAGAACAACTGATGGGAGGGAAAATCAAATTCAGTTTTTGTGTTCATTTTGCACCCATGTTGTTTTGGGGAGTGCAGCAATGTGGGTTGGATTAAAGGAGATGATTGGGGGGGTGGTTAAAAACTTTTTGTGTCAATTTTGTTGTATCGGATTGGGCGGAATGACTGCACAATTTGGCTGTCATTGTGTTGCGAAATCAGACTGCGGGCAGATATTTTTAGCGTGTGATGCATTGTGTCAATTTTTTTTTTAAATTGCAGTGAATGGAAGCATAATTGATATTTGAACCAAGTATTCCGACCCACACTTCGCCTCAAAAAAAAAAGTATTGAGCAAATGCCCAGCGCCTAAACGTGTCGTATAATTTTATTACAATCTGAAAGCACGTGATCGTTCAAGTCATTAGCGCAAATGTTTACGTGATCTGGATTTTTCTCTTCATTACCCTTTTTTCCCCTCCTCTTCTTCCTCTTCTTTCCTGACGAACTCAAGTTCTCCAACACTCTCCCCTTCCAACAACAAAAAAAAAGTCTGGTCATTCGCATGCAGGGAAGGATTTGTGGAGCTGAAGAAATTACTGGAAATTACAGCCCCCTCTTTTCGCACTGACGTTGATTCCGTATCTTTATTGTTTTATCTGACCCGTCATCATGTTGGCGAGGGTGCATAATCAAGTTTTTGGTCGGAAAGAGACAGAAAAAAAAGTTTTATCTTACCGAATTTTTTTTAAAAGATGGGGGAAGGAGGGGGGGGGGAGTTTAATCTGTCTCCCTCCCCCCCACTTCTTCTGTCTCCCCAAACTCCCCCCCCCCCTCCTCTTATTCCTTCGGCGTCTCTTTTTCTGCCAGCAGGATTTGGAATTCCGCAAGGCCCTTCTAATCCTTTGGCGAAGGAGTTTCCGAGCGAGTTCATTGTCACTCGCAGGTGACATTTTTCATTCCCTTTCGGGAGCCGGAGCGAGGGACGTGACAGTCTTAATAACGGACAATTTTTCATCAATTCAAAATAAAAAGTGACAAGGTCAAATCTGCGGGAGAAGAGAGCACACCCAGGAAAGAAACTTCATTTTTTTTTTCGTCTTTACTTCACCGCCATCCTTGTAAACGCTGAAGGAATTTTTGATGGGCCGAAGACTCTTGACATTCAATCGAAAGACTAGACTTCACCGAGTCATTGCTCGCACCGAGAGAGATATTATGGTATGTATACCGGTATTACATTCTGAATAGAAAAGGAAATGAGAGGCCACTAGTTTACTTTGTGAATACATTCCACGGATCCATTGCAATCAACATGAAAGGGCAAATTATCCTGGAATTATTAAGGGCAATCTATCCACTGGCAAAAAAAAAATTGATCAGTGATTTTAGCTCAACAGTGGCTCTAAATTGGTCGGCATAAATTTGTGGCATATCATGGTAAATAAATAAATTAACGGCCCGTGATGAGTACGTCACTTCAGAGAATAGCACCTGTGATTAATTTGTAGCCGCATAATTTTCCAAGAGGAATAATTTCTCTGTTTAGTACAACCCAACTCCCGCTTTGGAATCAAACGCCAATTAAAATTCGCGACACACTGTGTACTAACTACGGATTAATGTCATTATCCCATCCAACATTAACCATCGGGACCAGACTACAACTGCATATTATTAGTGGGCAAATGTTGCAAAATAGAGGAGCTTAATTTCCCCCCCGCATCAAAATCCGTATACATATAAATTACATTTCACATAGCACGTGAGCGAAATTTTCAAATCTGCATTTTTCTCGCGAGATTACTCGATGTCAATTATGTGTAATTATGTCAATTAACGAAAAATCCGTTACTTACAAGTCAGATAAACCCGCCCATCTGCATAACTATAGAGTTTTATTTGCATATTATAGGATTCAGTAAGAGTAATTAGCGAGAATGGGTGAGGAGGAGGGGGAGAGAGAGAGGGTATATAAACCATATCTTAATTAAAGCTCAGCAGGTCCAACTTGAAAACTGCTGAGAGGCACACTTTTTTCAGCATTTCCTAGCGAGTCAGGTCATTAAGAAAATGAGATCCGTAGATATTCGAGTTACAGTAGTGTGTGTCTAGAAAGATAGACCCTCTCCCATTTTGTGCTGACACTCTCTGCCATTCGGATTGGGTCGCAGCATAGGAACAACAAAGCGAGGATAAACAATTTGCAGGGAGAGTAGAAAATATAAATAGAGTGTCCCCCCCGGAAAAACAAGGGAACAGGAATTAGCCCCCCCCCCCCCCCCTCCGGAAAATTCGGGATGTTCAGCCTGGGTTTAGTTCCACATGTCAAAGTTGGGTTGAGACGTATGCGAGGTGTAGACAGGTGTAAAATTGGAAGTGTAACCGCAAACCGTTTTACATCATTCTCGTAACGCCAATTGTGTCATTGAAACCTGGTTTAAAAAAAGTTCGCTTTTTTTGTGTGTGAACCCCCCCCCCCAGCGAACGACAGGAGCTTTTACAGTTGGAGATACAAGAACATGTGCATTAAACTGGTTTTATGGTCGGTCGTCCAGGTTTTATTGACAAAGTTTTCAATACAGTTCAGATTCGGCGGGGGACCCCGACAAAAGGACACTGAATTAACGGCCAGGTTCTCTCTCTTTTTATATACGAGGGCCGTCCAATAAGTTCTGAGCCTGATGTTGAAAGACATGTTTGATGGTCAAAATTTTATTAAGACTTTTCGACGTAGTCACCTTGAA
>KZ538149.1:57585-110166 GCA_000934665.2 Catajapyx aquilonaris | reverse complement strand
ACGAGTTACCCCCCCCCCCCCCCCCCTATTATTACGTTGGTGCGCATTGAGGGTTCAACCTTGTTTGTAATATTTGCTGGAACCCGTGTGCAAATACATTGGACATTATTGGGACTCCCTGTACCCATTATTTGGAACCTTCCCTCAACCAAAGGAAAAAGTGACTATGACCATGACTATGACAGTTTGTTACAGTGTCACAAGTGTTACAAGTGGCAGTGGCGGCCCTAGACTTTGCGGGGCCCTGGGCCATTTACTTAAGCGGGGCCCTAATGTTTTGGAGAGGGGTCTTACCGGGACTTTCGCCCGTCTCCCGAAGGGAGGGAAGGACCAAGGACAGACAGATTATTAAAATTTCGAATAAATTACGTTCACGTTATAATATAATGAATATGGGTCTACAATTTAATGACAAACATTTTACATTACAGGTGAGAGACTGAGAGTTGGTTATGGCGGGCGCGGGGGGCGGTTGCCCGGATTGCCCGGCCCTGGAGCCGCCCCTGACAAGTGGTAGCAGACAATGGTAACGGTCGCGTCCGGGCATTCGATCCTGTCGGTACGTGGGTATCCTGTTTGACCGTCACCGCCGTAGCAGCATGAATCCGGGTGTTGCGGTCCAGTTGGCGCAAGCGAACCAGGCGCTGCGCTGGTGCAGTCACAACAACAGGTGGTGCAAGCCGTCTCAGGACAATCCAGACATTTCGCGACGCCAAGCGTAGACACCTTTGATGGCGCGCCGGGGCTGAGCAACGAGATATAAATAGGATAGAGGCCGTAAAGGTCGGCCATCTTTGGCGGCCATGCCACTTCACGGCAAGAACATGCGCAAATTTGAATTTGCCGTATTTCTAACCCTGTTCTCCTCTGTGTACACTCCAGCCTCCTGGCGGGGCTGGGAATAAATGGTGACTTTCACCAGACTGCATTTCATTCCNGCCCCCCCCCCCCCCCCCCCAGGAGGCAGGAGTGTAGACAGAGGAGAACAGGGTTGGAAATACGACAATTTCAAAGTTCTTGCCATGAAGTGTCATGGCCGGTAATTGCATCAAAGATGGCCGACCTTTACGGCCTCTATGCTATTTATATCTCGTTGGGGCTGAGCATCCGTTCCGATCCGTTCCTGGTTATTCCAGTTGGAAGCGGGATTTGCTGCATCGGGCATACCGGACTACTCTCGGTTGAGTGCACGTGCCTGCGTTGCTGAAGGCAGGAGCTCTGCAGTGGTATGTCCACCAGACCTCCGCGAATGGTGCATTTCACGGTTTCGCCCAGTTCAAAACGGCCATAGTGAACGCGTTCGAGCCCACTCACTTTCAGAGCAACTTACTACGCGACATGGCGCAGTGTTTGCTCAGGTAGATAAGGCAGGGATTGAGAATGTAGTTGCATATGAAATATCCAGAAAGTTAACGAGGACTGAGGAAGGGTGGTCCATTTATGAGCTGGAATATTACTCATTGTTGTCCATGCTTTGCGGATCTGGAGACGGTATTTAATGGGACGCCATTTTGTGCTAGAAACAGATAACAAAGCCGTCAGCATGTTAAAATCGCAACAACAGGTTCATGCGAAATGGATGCGATGGTTCCCATTTTTGCAGGACTATGATTTCGAGATAAGACACATAAAGAGCAAAACGAATGTTGTATGGCAGACGGTTTGTCGCGGATGCCAATAAGACAGGTCGGAACGATAAGTAGTGTTTCTGTAGCTAGTCTTAAATGAGGAAATTTTGGTGAAGGAATATCTTGAGGATAGGTATTTCGGACCAATTTACGAAATGGTAGACGGAAGAGGTTGCCAATCTTCCATCCAATTTACAATATAGAGGTAAGATGTTTGTGAAGATCGAGAAGTTGTATCTATCACAAGGCAGAGAATTTCGATTTTGCATCCCGAACGGTGCGTTACGGGGGAAACTCTTACATGAGTGTCACACTACACCCACGAGTGGCCACTTTGGCTACGACAAGACGTATGCCGCTGTAATGTCGCAATATTTTTGGTCAGGGATGTGGCAGGATGTTACTAAGTTCGTCAAGTCATGTGATAATTGCAGTCAGGTGAAGTTTACGACTACGAAGCCGTCAGGTTTGCTTCAACCTTTGAGCATGCCGAACAGGAACTGGGACAGTATGTCAATGGATTTAGTGACAGGTTTTCCCATCGCGGGAAAGGGTTATGACTCCATAGTGGTATTCATGGATAGGTTATCGAAGATGTGTCACCCATGCTGCGTTTGTAAAAGCTCCGTGACAGCAGTGTACGGTACAGCAGTGTTGCAGCTCGGTGCAGCAGTGTTTTGTTCTAAAAAGACGGAGTAGATGATGAGAAAAAGTCTAAAAGGGACTATGTTACTGCAACCTGTGGACATAAGTGAAACATAGTTTCTCTCCAGAATATAGACCTTGTCCTGCCACATCCTTTGGTGCATAAACTTTACTATTTCATACTGGTGTCTGTCAAAACCATTAGCATATAAACCTACGATGACTTTAAAATTACTGTAAAGGCAAAAGAGGTGCACGGTCGTCCACAAAGAGGTGCACACTGGTCCATGGACCCCTGTGCCCCAGAGGGCAGCAACTGAAATGATGTTATGAATCGTAGCTTCCATTGCAAATGACGCTTTCCAAATTCCCAGCATTTATGGACAACATTTATTCAGCAACATTTTTACATCAGGGTCATGCCCAGCATAATTATACGTCAGGCATGTCATTTAAACTGTGGGTTAGAAGTAACTTCACTATACGCTTCAAGTAGCTTTCCCCTGATACAGCAGGATAGCAGGCATCTCACAGGTGGCTGTCATGTTGGCAGGATGCACAATAGTGACTTGTTTCAGGAGGATACCAGATGAAGATGTTATTCTGGTTTCTTATATTTTTAAAATAGAAAGGACTTCTATGCCCCATGAACCCCTGTGCCCCGCTCTCCCCTACGGTACATGAGCTGCCTACCGACCTATCACACATTGCCACATATAGGAGATGTAAGGCGGCGTCGCATCAACGCATCGCACAAGGCAGCGCGAAAATCCCGCACTGGATGGGACACAATGGGATTGTCTGTTTACATACGACCCTGATGGATTCGGACGGGAGCCAATCAGACAAGGCTCATAGGCCATTTTAGACTCTGAGCCAATCAGATCCTCTGTTTACATTCGGCCACGCATTCTGCCATTATGGATTTGAAGATATTATTTTGATAATGGCGGCTTTAAATAATTTGACTGCAGCTTTAATATTGAAATAATAAGGGAGACGAAGTGGCGCCGCGGTAACGCGTGCTCCCACGGAAGTTAAGGTCCCGGGTTCAATCCCCACCCGGGGTTCCCACCTTCTTTCGTGCAGAGTTGGGCCATCTCTGGCTTCGTTTCGGGTGTCAATTTCCGATAGACTAAGCCACCCGGGGGAGTTCACAAAAATGACCAATTAACGACAGCGCACATGCACTTTGCACATCCCCTCCTAACTACCTTGGAGTATACTAATAAGATTATTCTTAACTCGCTCCAAAAAACAAATACCAATGGTGGTAATCCACCACCCCCTATAGACCTACAAAGGTCATCACGGGGTAAGTAAAAAAAAAAATATTGAAATAATTTCGAATTCACATCACCTATCTCCGTAAGGATGGCACGCTGGTTGGGGGCAGGTACAAGGCAGCAGGATGCGAGGGAGTGCTTGACGTCACGCTCAAAATTCCGTGTAAAACACGTACCGGTAAGTAACTTAGCAGACAGTGAAAAGTCAACAAAGAAGGTCAGATTAAGCGTCAATATGCCTAACAAGGAGAGGAGGGGTGGCGATCAAAAAAGGCGAAGATCAGCCTGGCGAATTTTATAAATGACCTAGCTGTAAAAGGATATGTGAATGAATGAATTTCGTCTGCAAATCAGGAATGCCAAAAGTGGGACGCAGGAAAATAATATTATTATTCTCCTTGGGTAACTTCTACAAAGTGTCCAAAATATTATTGCCCTCTGACAACTCACCTTTTTCGAAATTCATGTTTGAAAACATTCATTAGCAAAGAGAGGGAGTTGAGTTTCAAATATTGATATTGTCATGACATGTGACAATAAAGGGTTAAAGGAAGTAAATTCATTGCAGCTGCTGGGGAAAATATTGCGATTATGCAATCTCTATAGAATGATATCAAAGTGCATCGGAAGGTAAGGGTAAGTTAACTTACGTGTTGCTGGAAATATTCCAAAGGGGATGGGTGAATAGGGAAGAACGCACTCGAGAGAGAAGAGATCTCTATGGCACTTTCTTCATGTAATCGAGCCAAATGTGGTCTTGGGAGCCCGCGCCACTCACACTGAAGTGCCCATTTAGTGGCAAGACACGGCTTTCTTCTGGGTTAGAGTATGTTCTAAAGGTATTCATGCAAGGAAGCCAAACTTGATCACTTCACATTTACTTGCAGTTTTACTCTTGCTTCATTTTTCAATTTCCTGTGCACCAATTTGACACTAGAAATAAGACTGTCAAATGTTATAAAAAGGGTCTCCTCTATCTCCGCCAATGATGTAAATGGCCGTCCAACAAGGAATATGACAAACTCTCAAGCATGGTGGTACGCTGCCAAAATTATGAGGGGCAATTACAGCCCCCTAATTAATTGTTTCAAACAACATTATACTATAGCGTAAGGGCAACGCAATATTTTTACCCTCAAGTTATAAATCGAAATGAACGAAGTGTGTCTTATTGTTCTGAATTTGCATGAAAAAGCTTATTCTTATTGGTCCCATACCAGGGGATCGAAATCGGCCTAGGGGTACTTCAAAGATAGAAGCCTTAACAGCTAACAAACCTTATAACAAGCCTGCATTGCAATGAAGAGGTGAAAATAAATGCCACAGCAACAGGTGGATGATTGTACAATATCTTCCACTTATAAAGTGCATCTTAAGGTCATTTTCATTTCCGTTTGAGTGAAAATAATGAGGGATTTCAGCATCTTATTTCCTTCCACTTAAAATGATGTATTTTCCATTTTCCATTATTTATTTTCCACTACATTACTTTCTGCATATTATTATGTGGAACATTAATTTTTAAGGATAGTGTATGATTAATGACACTATGCCATACGATATTAATTTTTGTCCATGGAAATTCATCGCTATTTCCATGTTCCTTATAGATCACTCGTAACTCATAATAACCATTCATTTTGTCTTCGATTTGTTTTTGACCTCGGGCCAGTTAAAAAACCAAAATCCTCAAATTCAGTAGAACCCCGTTTATCCGACCTAGGATTATCCGCATCTTCGGTTTATCCGACCGTCCCGCTCCAGCAATATATCTATGTTTTCTCATCAAAATAATACTGTAATGCAGGCTAATAATAATAATTTGTTTTCCATTCCCTCAGTTAAATTTTAAACAGCAGAGTGTGTACGGTACTTAAAAGATAAATACTTCACTATTTCTTAGAAAAGCGTAATAATGTACCTTATTTCATAATTTTTATGCTTTTTGTTGTGATTTCCTTTGCTCCTCGGATTATCCTACCTTTTCTATTTCTATTCTACACGAAGTATAATCTACTGTACTATAGGCGACATCAAAACCCGGGAGGGGGATCAGATAAACCAGTGTCGCATTTGACTCGTCTGTGCTATCGGTTTCGTGATACCGTGAATAGGTTCGAATTCGCCGCTAGAATAATGCCATTTTGGTTTGGTTCAGGTGCGACAATAACTGTGACCTGCAGAGGGGTCAACGTGGCCTCCAACTCGCACAGGAATCGGAAGTCAAAAACGGGAGGGGGGTAAGAAAAACCAGTGTCGCATTTGACTCGTTTGTGATATCGGTTTCATGTCACCTGGGATAGGTACGCATTCGCCGCAAGAAAAATATCATATTTATTTGATCCAGGTGCGACAATCAATGTGATTTGCAGAGGAGTCAACGTGGCCTCGAACTCGTCATGGAATCGGAAAACAAGGCGATGTCCACAGGGGTTTCCAGAGTGGTCCAGAGGTGGGGGGTCATGGACACCGCTCCCATTCGTCACGCGTTACTCGTATCGGATTTGTGACATCTTGTATCGTCACGGATTCGCCAGGCGCACCTACCACCTGAGTTTGGTGCGCCTTCGACGCTCCGTTTGGCGTACAGCGAGGCTCAGAGCAACAAGTGCATAAGTGCCAAGTCATTTTAAAGTGGCCATCGCCTGGTTTTCCGATTCCATGGTTCAATTATTCAAAAATACATGGCAGGTCCAGAAACCTTACATCATTAATATTTAATTAAAATGAAAAGATGGGACACTGAAATGGACTAGACGTTCAGCTTAGCAAGCTCCTTAGTAAAAGGTCCGATGTTTAATTTACTCGTCTTGCAGTCAAATGATTTGTCAGAGAAAATTGTCCCGTGGCGCATTAGACTCAGCTCATCGAACTCTACAATATCTGTCAATTTCACTAAGATTGGACAATTTTGAAAATCGAAATTAGAGCGCCTTTAACGGCCAAACGGCACGATAGATTTTCTTCAGCCTTCAGAACAATTGACTCTCAGGTCAAGATGTATCACCTGATCAAGTTTCAGCCGAATCCAACTGGCCCAACTTTTCCCATATGATGCATCCCATGTCCTTCGTTTTCCTCGGAAATGTAACCAGAAAAACCTGTGTGGCATTCCATCGGTCACGTGTCAAAGAATTTGTGTCCTTGGAAATTAATGGTATATCTGCAAAACATAATATTTATTATATTCGCGCGAGAACACATTACATCTTGTATGGATCACAATCCTGTTACCAAATATGGCTGCTCTTACGCAAATACATCACTAATAATATTGTTGGGGTCTAAATACTTGCATATACAGGGGTTGGACAGAATAATAGTGCCCCCTGCAAAACTCCGCTGAAATTTCGTGTCTGTTTTATTAGAAAACTGGAGAGGTTACAAAGATGACTATTACATAGTTTTGAAACTCTGTCGATGTACATTAATCACGTCCACCACTCTCCATGGGAAATGCAACGAGGGGCTGACTGAGAGAGTTGGCGAACCTCGTGACGAACGAAGCACAAGATACTACAGTAGATGTATAAATATCAATTTTTTATTTCAACAAAACGAATTGCTTGATTTTTATTATGGTCATTGTGCTGGGATGGCACCAGCAATTACGTGGGAATTGGGTGCTAATAGGTGGCAATGGGTAGGGGCTTGGGAGTACAGTGGTAATGGGGTGGGGATACGATGGCAATGAGGCTGGGAATAGGTGGAAATGAGGTGGGGATATAGTGACAGTAGGGTGCCTGGATCGTAGGGTGGGTAAAGGTTAGGAATTCAGGGGCATTAGAGTGGGGAATCGGTGTACGAACATATTAAATGTCAAAAAGTTTCGGCCAGACGTATCTTGACACTATACAACCATAAGCACTCCAGTTTTTATTTTATTTTCATAAACGTCATCTGGGGTGACTGATGATGGTGCTGTAGAGTGAAGATACGTCTGGTAGGTTTCTTTAACGGATAGTGTACAGTGGTTGTACTCAGCATTTTGATCTTGCAATACCGGGTGAAACGCTTGCCAACGAGATGTTTTGTTTAAGGGGGCGCATTAGTAAAAATACGGTAGGCGCATTTTTGAGGGAATTTTATTTTTTGTGGCGAAACGCGCCGTTAATCGGAAAAATCACGACGAAGGTGCCCTGCGAAAAGGTTTGACCTTTACTATGGTACCATACGCGATATGATTGCATTAAAATTGTGGACATACGGGCGCAGAAGCGTTCCCGACTTTGTCGCGTTCCTGCCGCTATGTTATTCAAATGGGCTTCTCGGGAACGCCATTTTCCTTTCACTTCAACTCGATGAAAAGGTCACTTCTAGGCCGAAAATGGTAAAATGACGACGAAGGTGCCCTGCGCCAGATCATGTCCTATTTTTTTTGGTGTAATTTTTGTGTCCATTGCTCCATTTTTGTGGCCTTACGGCCGCAGAAGCCACGGCAGAAGCGTAGACATGTCGAATCCCCATATGCTGTCCATGCATACGCGAGTTTGTTTACGTGGTCGCCAAGGAATCGCATTGTTACCGACCGTATTTTTTTTTGCTAATGCGCCCCCTTAAGGAGGATATGAAGCTACCTCCCTAGTCAATTCAGTGTCTAGAACAAAAACGTTAATTAGAGCAGTTAAATTCGGGGAAACATATGCATCTAATGCAGTAGTGGATGCTGAGGAATAATATGCATTCCATTTTAAAATCCACCGTAAACTCGATTTGTTACAGGGCAAAACCTAATTCACTTGCAACACATTGCCAACCTACTGGAATGTACACACCTGAATTTTTAGTTTGCCATAGACAGCATATTTAGGATCAAAGGCGACGGTAGTGGGTGACAGTTATGAGGCTCTACAATGTCGTGTTACATCCATTACATAATACACATTATCTTCGGAAAGGGAGGGGGATAAGTATAGGCTTTAATTTACGGTAAGTTGGTAACCAGTGTTGACATAAAAGTGGCAACGCCGCTCTCGCCCCTCCCCCTGTCCAAGATGGCGCGTTCGGCGCGCGTTCCAAATGCACGATGATCTGGCTAGGTTGAAATATAGTGTATTTGTGCGCTTAGCGACGCCCGTGTCGTGCTCCTGTGGAGGTTGTGGGGGCAGGAGGGTCTCCGAGGGATGACGACGCAGTTAACTGGTTGTGATCACATATTTCAAATTCGGACACTCTGCGCGCCATTTCGTAGGAAAATCACTTTAATAAACAAACACTACAATGGATACAACATCCCCCCTTCTCAGAAGGTCAAACATCCGTTCGTGCAGGAGGCCATGTTGCCACTTCTCCCGTGCCTCAGGCTAGCGTCGCACCATTTTTCTTTTTTCCACGATAACAATTTAAATCATTCGGTTTGATGTTTTTTTTGCGTTCTTTGTAATTACTATATTATTCTTCACATTTCACATATATTACTTTCAAACTGTTAAATTGTGTAGATGCTTTAAAATAAAGTTTTAATTTAACATTGGAGCTTATGGACAGTCGGCACATTCTGAGCCATTTTGCGAGCTTATTTGCCCGGTTAGGGGTGATTATTTTTCCACCATTGGGAAGAGGGCTTCTTACTCTATAAACCCTGTGAATTTCAAAACGATGTCAAATTGTGAGCCTTAGCTTCATATCCACCTTAAACACAGCAAGAATCCAAAACCACACATTCGCTCTCATTTCACTGTCTCCCTTCGCACATAAACAAATTAAAGTATCGAATGTCACTTTGCAGCTGGATGCTTCACTTTCCATTTCCAAAAATTGCTCTTCCTACTCCTCTTGGGACCCACTGAGGATTTTTTTCAAAAAAAAGTAGGTTTATTTTTTGAAAGTCCATATCTTTGATACTATAGATAATTATACGGTACTAATGAGGGGCGGGAATTTTTCGCGACACCTAGATCTCCTTTTCCTCTCCATTTGAAAGGTCACAAGATAACAATGTGGGATGTGAACTATAGGCCTACCAGCCAGAGTTTCGGGGAAAAAAAGCATTGCCTTAGAGCACTCTGTCAACTATGACTTTCAACAATGTCAACAATGAAACTAACCGTGAAAGAGTTATGTACAGTAATTCTCTGATTAAATATTTGCACAAAACCAGCGTATTTAAAAAATTTCAGATGTGGACAAAACACGCACAGTAACTTTTTTTTTTCTAGATCTCTTATTCCAATAATAATTCATAATTCATAATAATTCATACCCCGTTATCAGCCATCGGCTCTTTAGGGGGGAAGTTTGTTTTGCCTGTAACTTTTTGCTTTTCATTTTACTTAGCTTTGTGGGATAGGATAGGGACGGAAGGAAGCGGATGTGGCCTATTTTTACGGAAAAGACCCGGAATTATCCTGGGAGGACCGTGGGAAACCACAGAAAACCACGGTCAGGGTCGCCGGCCCCGGGATTCTAACCCAGGACCTCCCGATTAGCAGGCGGACGCCTTATCCACTACACCAACCTGCTTCGGTCTCTCATTCCAATAGAATGCGTGCTAAATGAACCCCCAAATTGAGCAGGGTTTCCATATTTCACGCATATTTCAAATATGATATGAGCGAATTCCTCCTGTATGTACTCTATGGTACCAGTGATAGCCCAGAACAGGGAAACAAGTTCTATCACCCACTGCACTGGGACGGCATGCTATACCTTTAACTGTTTGACCCAGGAAGAGACATCATTTGTTAAGAGCAACCTAAAGTACCTGCTAAGAATGCCCCCTAAAGTGGTCCACGTAATCACATAGAGTCACTATAGTAGTATTGAATTTTTGCCTTTAAGCCGCCAGTTTTCAGCACATGAAGAAATTGTTCCCGTGTTAACGTTGGAAGGAAGTTCTCTTGATAGTTATTGTAACGACCACATTTCATTCAATTGTTATATCCTCCTAAACCTGGCCTCTGTCCAGATAATGTTGCCCTCCAGAGCAGCAATTTGCATCAAGTGCTATATATCAGAATCTGCACCATGTCAGACTCTTTCTTCCAGTGTGCCAGATGCAGAACGGGTTTTC
This sequence comes from Catajapyx aquilonaris, assembly GCA_000934665.2. Taxonomy (NCBI): domain Eukaryota; kingdom Metazoa; phylum Arthropoda; class Diplura; order Dicellurata; family Japygidae; genus Catajapyx; species Catajapyx aquilonaris. The sequence continues at coordinate 99,595 of KZ538149.1, read as the reverse complement.
CCATCTGAATCGGTCACTCTACCTGGCGACCTTACCCTGGCCGTTCTCGTGCCTGATTCACATTTCCATGCATACTGCTTAGGCCCTTCGGGGCAGTTGTCACAGTGTTTTTATGAAATTAGCCGAGTGCCAGTATGGTTGGGTTGAGGGTTTACGCGACGTGAGACAGTAGTAGCAGGAGCAGTAAAGCAAAGAGTGTGGTAGCTGTAAAGTCTAAACAACTTTAATCACTTGTAGGCCTACCAAGACCCCGTACAATCCCTGATAAATAATAATCAATTGAACATAAACAAGCAACCGACTTCTTATTTAATTTGTCAACTACGTATATCTGAGATAGTCTGACCTCCGAACCATTGAACAGCATGGGTGGCTCATGAGGAGCATAGAATAGCCTACAGATGAATTTTTGTCTATTCTATCCTAACTAATCAGAGCCACCCATCTTGCTGTGTTGTTCGAAGGTCAGCCTGACTTGTAGGATACAATTTTTCCATGAGAGTTCTTTCAAATGAAGGCCTGACGTCCGATTTCCTGAAGTTACTCGCACACGATTAGGGCCGGTGCCGTGGTTGTATGAAAGCATGTTCAGAATAACTGGGAGATAGTATGTTATCAAGTACGGTAATTAATATTAGTGCTCTTGAGCAATCACAGAGTCATATTTGCGTATAAGATAGCTCAAATGTAATAATAACTTCCCTATTTTCACCGATTAGATGCTACTAGTGGCAGTTATCTATATACAATACTAGTGTCCTACATACTACACGTAAAGATACGTATATATAATAATATAGCCTACGTCATATTCAGGACAATATCCGAGGAACAAGAACCATATATTATTTATGATATGCCAACTCTACCTGGTCGACCGAGATTTTATCATCCCAACATATGTCTTGTTTGGGTCAGTGATGCGACGGTGAGTCTAGTTCTTATTTTTTTTAAATGAATACATCAGGTGTTTCACTAGGTAGTACCCCCAAAGAATCGACTATATTTTTCTTACTACTCTATAGGCCTACCTAGAAAGGTGATGTTTGGTTTAAAGGTTACCGTATAGATCATGGGAATGTAGCATTATTCACAATAAATGCTGGGATTGACCTTTAACGTGCTCCCATACACACTCGAACGTGACTCGACGCGACAACAACAACAACAACATCACGACATTTCCCTATGAGGGGTAGTCAGCGAGGAAGGGAGACGCAAGCTAGCTAACCCAACATATGAACTAATAAAACTCATGAGAATAAACCTAAAAACAACCTGTCCCACCCCCCACCCCTGCCCACCTCGACGCGACGCTTCTTATTATCGAAGTCCCTCCGCAGCATACCGACATTAATAGTCAGGATAGGTGGTGAACTAAGTGTTTTGGAGCAATACAGTGGCAGATGGCCTCTTTTGGTGGTAGAAAAAGTCGAAAAAGTGAAGCGCAGGCTGCTGGAATGACCGAAAAGTCACTATGATTTTGTCACAAGAAACCAGTTATCCTGTTTCCACCTGGCAAAAGAGCCGCGAAAGGGGATATTTGAAGAGTTGTGCTTATAACAGTGAGCCTCGACGTTAGAAGGCTAGGAAAGCAACATCAATGCAGCAATCCAGATTCAAGACCGTCATTTATGAGGATATGCTGTGGAGGGACTTCGAAAATAACTCTAAGGAACAAAATTTTACTTGTTTTTTTTGGCCCATGTACATGAATGTGCGATTCCTATTGTATTTTTTTGCGCTGATTTCAAAGATGTTAACCAATTCTTCTATCACACACAGTTTTTGAGTAACCAGCATTTTATGGTAGCAATGAATAATTTCCTTCGATGTACGTTATACTGATCCACAAAATTGCAATTATTTTGGCGCATGTACACGAATGTGCGATTCCTGTAGTACTCTTTGTCCTGATTTCAAATCTGCTAACTGTTTGATTCTATCGCCTATAGTTTGTAACGGTTTGACCCTGACCATCCTATTGGTGAGGGTACCAGGCCTTTCCTTCCCAGCGGGTTTAGGTCGTAAAAACCTAAAAGCCAGTCTGTACTCAGCTTGGGACCTGGAAGGTCCAATAAATTAGTGCTCAAGGAACCCACCTAGTTTTCTTGGTATGAGCTAGCTAAGGGCGGACCCGGGGCGAACCCAGGGTCGTCACAATGGCGCCCGACGTGGGTATACGTCACAAGTTTTCGAGTAATTTGCATTTTTATGGGTCAAAAAGCCTCTCTTAATGTAAGAGTCATACACTTTGAAATAAATTTCTGAGTAAGTAATGACTAATAGGGCCTAGTATGGACCCATACTAGCCCATACTAGGCCCTATTAGTCATTACTTACTCAGAAATTTATTTCAAAGTGTATGACTCTAGCCTACATGAAGAGAGGCTTTTTGATCCCATAAATATGCAAATTACTCAAAAACTGTATGTGATAATAGATATCGGTTAACATATTTGAAATCAGCACAAATAATACAATAAGAATCGTACATAAATGTACATGTGCAGGAAATATCTTAATTTTGTTGACCAGTGATACCAGCTCTTGTAGTCCGGACGTTAAGGGATTCAACCGTGCATTTTGTGAAAAAAAACATGAAATTAGGTACAAATGTCCCTGAGAGCCTACTCTTCAAATTCAGATATGGCGCCACGCCCGTTTTCGCCCAGGAGGCGGGTTGGCTACACTGAAGCGAGTGACAAGTCTTTTTCTGAGCGAACTATGCTTCCTAGGCGGATATGTGCCAAACAAATGTTGTGGGGAAACATGTATCCTACAAAAAGTATATAATTAGTAACTTTTCCACGAACGGTCAGTATTTTCGGAGCTACAGCGACTTGAACCAAATTAAGGGACGAAAAAAAAGTCAACCGTGCATTGGTGAAATTTGGTAAGAATGTCCCTGAGACCATACTCCTCCAATCCAGATATGGGGCCACGGCCGTTTTCGCCCAGGTGGCCCGTAATTGCGGGTTGGCTACCTTGAAGCGAGTAAAAGGTTTTTTCTGAGCGTACTATGCCTCTCAGGCGGATATGTTCCAAACAAACGTTGTACAGAAACAAGTACTCTACAAAAAGTATGAAGTACCTTTTCCACGTAGAGTCCTTATTTTCAGAGCTACATCGACTTGAACCCATAGTCATGGAATTAAGGAATGAAATGGTCAACCGTGCACTTCGGTGATGAAGACATGAAATATGGTAGGAATGTCCTAGGGACTACACTCTTCAAATTCAGATATGGCGCCACGCCAGTTTTCGCCCAGGAGGCCCGTAATTGCGGGTTGGCTACCCTTCAGAGAGTGAAAAGTCTTTTTAAAGTCGCTGTAGCTACGAAAATAAGGACTCTACGTGGAAAAGGTACTTTATACTTTTTGTAGAGTACATGTTTCTGTACAACCTTTGTTTGGCACCTTTCCTCCTGAGAAGCATAGTTCGCTCAGAAAAGACCTTTAACTGGCTTCAAGGTAGCCAACCCGCAATTACGGGCCACCTGGGCGAAAACGGCCGTGGCGCCATATCTGGATTGGAGGAGTATGGTCTCAGGGACATTCCTACAAAATTTCACCAATGCACGGTTGACCTTTTTTTTCGTCCCTTAATTTGGTTCAAGTCGCTGTATATCCGAAAATACTGACCGTACGTGGAAAGGTTACTATATACCTTTTGTAGGATACATGTTTCCCCACAACATTTGCTTGGCACATATCCGCCTAGGAAGCATAGTTCGCTCAGAAAAAGACTTGTCACTCGCTTCAGTGTAGCCAACCCGCCTCCTGGGCGAAAACGGGCGTGGCGCCATATTTGAATTTGAAGAGTATGCTCTCAGGGACATTTGTACCAAATTTCATGCATTTTTCACCAAATGCACGGTTGACCCATTATTCGTCCCTTAACGTCCGGACTATTGGTGATACAAATGACGTAGGCCTACTTTTTTACTGTGAAAATGCCAATTACTCAAAGACTATAGGTGATACAATCAAATGGTAAACAGATTTGAAATCAGGACAAAGAGTACTAAAAGGAATCGCACGTTCATGTACATGCGCCAAAATAATTGCAATTTTGTGGAACAGTGCTACATATACATTGAACTGAGGAAGTTCATTGCTACCATAAAATACCGATTACCCAAAAACTGTGAGTGATAGAAGAACTATTATTGGTTAACATATATATTAAAAATCAGCGCAAAAGGTACAATAGGAATCGCACATTCATGTACATGGGCCAAAAAACAAGTTAAATTTTGTTCTCCAGTGTAATGAGCGTCGAGTCGAGTCGCGTTCGAGTGTGTATGGAGGTCGTTGAAGGTCAATCTCAGCATTTATTGCGAATGATCCTACATTCCCATGAACTAAGGTAGCTTTAAACCATACATCATGTTTCTAGGTAGAGTAGGAAGAAAAATATAGTCCATTCTTTGGGGGGGGGGGGGGACTACCTAGTGAAACACCCTGTATTAAGTCTTTGGTTTTATTTAGGTTCGATTTTTTACAAGAAATTGCGATGTCTTGTATGGTGATACATACAGTATTTGGGCCATTTCCGCTTACCGATGTCCACAACGAGCCCGGCGGTGCTTATTAATTATTAACCAGCCCAAAAACAGCAGTTTCCAGATGATATAAACAGGCATCTAATCGAGGTGGAATGAACTAGGTAGTGAAAATCACGATCGTTATTGCAGCGGCTCCAGCGAGAAGGTAAAATATGCATGTCTTTAAAAAACTGCTGGGCTGCGGACAGCTTGCACCACGCCATACAGTAAAATGATGAAAAAAAATTTCAACCCACCTGGGACATTTTGACCAAGCAGCCTCAGGAGAGTGAGAAATTGAAGTTATATGATGCATTGGAAGGTCCAGCAATATATGCAAGTACATTTCGACAAAAGCGAGCTAGGCACTGATTACTAAGCTCAACCTGGCTTATTCAAAATGTTGGAATATAGGCCTACTGTATAACTCCCGAGTATAAACTTCTACACAAGGACGATTAAAACATTACTTGCATATAGCAGGTTTCCCATTGACTACAGGGTAGAGCACGTCTTCTGTTAGTGCCCCCAGGTGGTTAGTCTCAAGGAATCCTTCCCGAGACGATGCCAAAGATTACCCAATACTCACGTTAAAAGCCCATTATATCGGTAATGAGCCTTCCTAGACCAAATGACTCCCCTACGGTAAAGTGATCCTCTCATGCATATAGGATATCACCCAAGAAGTTTTCTGCAAGTATTAGAAAACCCCTTGTAGGCCTGCTGAGGACATGTTACGGAATGTTATCACAAGACATGTTGCTTCGGTCTCTCCGTTTTCCAACGTCTTGTGGGAAGAACAACTTACTATTCTTTAGCCGCTAACAATGCAAACTTTGATATCCAATAAAATTAATTCCTCAGTGATATTGGCAATAAAATGGCTAACCAAGGCTGCCCTCAAACTCATTGGTAAAGTGCTGTTACGTATAGGCCACCACGTAGCCTACAGTGATTATGTACATTTGAGTTGATTATCCACCAAAAATCTTATTTCTTCGCCATATTTGTTCTCTTTTTCTATCTATTTTTGGTTTTATTTTCCTGGCCCTCCCAAGACCCTTAAGAACATGCTGACGACCCTATTTTGCAAATTTTGTGCAAATTTTATAAACGAATAATTCCTAATATGGATATAGATACCCGTAAATACCCCTACCTTTACAACCAAAACACACCTGGGCAACGCCGGGTCACCTGATAGTATGTAAATATAAAGCATGTTGTGCATTTTAGGTGCTTCTAAGAAAGGAGTCGGTTTCTGAATCATTCGAGAATTTTTATTGTCCTGTAAGAATGATTTTAAAAAATTTCTCGGGGCTAAATGATTAAGTTGACATTTGTACACCCATCAGAAATATTTTTATAACTACTAATTTATCAATTGTATAATTGTTATTAAGCAACAATGAGACAGCTGATCACTACTTTAAAGCAATTTATTGTGCATAAGATATCTGATTCTGGCTATTAACAATTGTACAATTAATAAATCCGCAGTTTTAAAATTATTTCTGGATGTACTTGTACAAAATAATGTCCACTTATCAATTAGCCCCGTGAAATTTTTTTAGATAATTCTTACAGGACAATACAAATTCTCGAATAATTCTGAAACCGACTCCTTTCTCAGAAGCGGCTAAAATGCACAAATTGTTTTATATTTGGCATAAATACCGGTATCGCATTTCTGTGTTACAGATTTTGCGGAAACATTTCCGGTGCAATTTCGAGTGCCATTTAAAACAAATCTTATGGGTAGATTAATGAGGAATGTAAAAATCCCAATTTTGGCCGCCATTTTGGATCAGAATTTTTGGATTTTCTTAAGACGATAATAACCATCTTACAGAGCGTGAAAATACCTTTCCAATACACATATTACGATTAAGAATTAACACGATCTTCTGGATTATGGTCCTCCAAGTGACAGCGTACGAGTCCAAAACGCGCACCGGCCGAGTTTTCGCCATCTACCGGGTGAGATTCCAAAAGGCACCTCGTAGACTTTTCGGAAAATAATATGAAGCACGCATTTCAACCTTCATTTTGAGTGCCATTTAAGAAATCTCAAATGTGTCGAACTTTGAGTAATAATTTTAAAAACCAACATTTGGCCGCCATTTTGAATTTGAGGAATTACCTTCCTGCGATTTTCATTACGATATTATGAAGGCCGTTAAAAGAGGTTCCGAAATCACGTATCACTTTGGCCGTTCAGAAGTTACGGGCTTCCATTCAAAGCCCTGACAGCGAAGAACGAGTGAAAAATTGCAACTTAGACACCCTGTAGTTTCGCAACTACGTGTCAGATAAGAGAGAGACAAATCTCGGATCCTTACATATAACGACTAGTACTACCGTACAAACCTATGAATTCTGGTAGACATGCCCCATGTACTATTATGATCCCACATCATCGCATGCCTGCGGTGTGCCTGTCAGCCAGTTTTGAGAGGCCACATCTCTATTCTTGCTTGTTTTCCCGAACCACGGGTCGCCCCTGCTTCACATTCTCTGGTATGCTATTTATGTGCTGCATATACAGGGGCGTTCATTAAGTTTTAATCCCAACCATGAAGAAAAGAGATATACAACAGTTGTAATTTTATTTTTGACGTAGTTCCCTTGGATGTCCACCCAATTTTTCCAATGTTTCTCTAGCTTCTCTATCCCCTCGAAAAAAATTATTTTTCGAACCCCCTCCAAAATCTCGTTCACAACGGCATTCACTTCAGAATCAGATCCGCGAACCCTTCCACAAAGCTATTTTTCATGTTTGGGAACAGAAAATAGTGTGAAGGGACCATATCTGGTGAATTGGGTGGGTGGGGCAGGATCTGGAAGGAGCAGCAGCCGTTGAAACTCATGCGGTGTGTGCAGGAGAATATTGTTTTGGAGAAGCGGCACACCTCGCGTCAATTTTCCGGGTCTCTTCTTCTTCAGTTCTTTCCTCAACTTGTGGAGCTAGTACTCCCCGTTGAGTTTGCACCCATTTGATAAGAATTCCACCATCACAACACCCTCTGCATCCCAGAAAATTCTCACATCACCTTGGAAGTGGACTGTTGCACCTTGACCTTTCATCGTGGAGGGGAGTCAGTGTTTCCATTGTTTTGACTCCATTTTTGTTTTAGAGGAGAAGGGGGGAATCCATGTTTCGTCCTTGGTCACTATCCATGAGAAAAAGTCATTTTTGTCATGGTTAAAAAATTACAAATTTGCTTCTGCCGTCTTCACTCGAGCGGGTGTCAGGCGGCGAGGTACCCAACGGGAAAAAACCTCGCTGAGCCAAAGTTTTTGATGGACAATGACTTCCACCGCACCAACCCTGAAGCCCATGACCTCAGCTATGTATCTGATGGTCAATGTCCTGTCGCCCATCCCCATCGCCTCCACAGCAAATATGTTTTTCTCTGTGACGGCTGTTGTGGGCATGTCATGGCAGGGGTCATCTTCCAGGCTCTCTTGCCCAGCTTTGAAAAGAGATGACCATCTTTTCACAGTTTCATAATTATAATGGAGCATCACCCCCTAGTGCCTCAGACATGTCTTTACAGATATCCTGTGACGCCACCTTTTTCAGAGTCAAATATTTGATCACAGCGCGCTCCTCCAAACTGCCAATTGTGGAAACTTACTGCACTTTGCACCACAACTGATTTTTTCATGCCCGGTATTTGACTCCGATCTGAATGATGCAGTATGCTGTGGTCCTGGTAAGAGTGGTACTATGTGGTGTACAATCTACTTCCCGAAATTCACACTCCTTCATGGTTGGGCTTAGAACTTAATGAACGCCCCTAGATAGATGGAAAGGCCACTTGGCCACTCGCAGTTGAAACCAGCAAGTTCTTTAAAAAAATTCTTTGCGTGGCTGGGGGGGGGGGGGATCACTTTGTACATGAGGCCTTCGTCAGGGCACACGAGGCCTGGAAAAAGCCCACCTTCAGTGGTACAGAGAGATGTTACCTGGAAGAACGGATCCTCTGTGCAACCAGTAGGCCTACATCATGTTGTGTTTATTCTTCAGTTTACAAATTGAAATAGTAGCGTGAGCGTCGCAGCAAGGCCAATATTAGCAACAATGACATCATCTTTAGCCCTCATAGAGTCTCGTAGAACGAGCGAGTTGGGGTGCGACTCGCAGGCCAATCGTTCGAGGAGGAAAAAGCGATAATGCCATTCTTGCTAATGCCGGCTATCGTGAGTATATTGAAAGAGAAAACGATGACTGTCAGTTTGCGTTGCTACGTTTTCAATCTGGCAACTGAGGAGTATGCAAAGTAGCCACCGAACATTGCTGTGTAATAATAACACGTTCTTTTCATGTAATTTTTATTAAATCTAAATTAGACACGTCAATTAAGTAAATCACGTGACGACTGAATAAAGATGCAAGGACTTTGATCTGGCACCCTCTCCGCGGCCATTGTTCAGCCTCCTGGACCTCCGGATGGGCCGGCGCGGCATCGTGCGTCAGACCCTAGACTGCAGCATGCTTCCCTCTTCCTCCGCCTTCCTCGTCTACCTGCGCCCTGGAGGTTGCTCTCCTGCTCTGCTTCTCCTTGCTGTTGGCGAGCCTTCTGCAATGGCTGTTCCTTCTCCTCCGGTTGTGATGATGGCTGCACTGGAAGGGCCAGGTTGAGCAACCGGTACACAGTTGCTCGGCCCCAAGCTGGAGGACCACTTCCTGCGGGGTGGAAGACCCCTCTGGCCCTCTCTCTATACTAGCAAGATACTAGCAATTGTGGGGGAGCCCATGCTTGCTAGAACTGAAAGAAGGGACGAAGTGTGAAACAAGTGGGATAATTCTCGGGAGACATGCGTCCACCCACCTTTCTCAATAAAAGGTCAGACTGAAATGTTGAGGGCATCGCAGGGAATGTTTAGAACTGCGTAGTATGGGACGATTCGCTGTTGTTGGCAAGGAGACATAGACTACCGAGGGTAGATGTAGTCATTTCACTGGGCACAATTTTTACCGAGTGGTTCCGTGGGCAGAGTATTGGCTACGCTGAATTAATGATAAAAAATCTGCTTCGTCATGCTGGTGACGAGTCATATTAATGCAATGATGTTAAGAATGTGACATAATTATCCAATATCTTAAATGCAATACGCAAATTGTTTCATAGTCGATAGTTTGTCATTTGCTGGCCACTCTTCCCCGCGATTAATTTTCCAAATGGTCATTTAAATTGGCGCAGTTCAACAATATCTCCCTTTTACCGATTATATCGCGGACCCCCCCCCCCCCCGACACACACTTCCACTAAAGTCTTGGCTATGTATGGCGGCCATGATGGGCAAAGATACTGTAGTTTAATTTCCTATAATGGAAGAAATCTAGTCACAGGTGGAATCCCTAAGAAGGCAACAAACAGCATGCATATACAAAATATATGTAAAATTGACATGCTTTGCAATCATTAATATTTTTCTGTTCCATGGCGTTTAAATGACAGTCGGTTAAATTATATCATCATTCTACACTTCTGGTAGGTTCAGGGTGTGCCAGACTCACTGTTAGCGGCAATACTTTTTGCACATCAGGTGCTAATTATTATAAGCAGTAATTTTCGAACAGTTACTTTCAGCGGATACAGTATTAAATAATGTATTTTCTGCATTATTTTAGGTACAATATTAGGTTCAATGGATGATCCCTTTAACCACCACAAGTGTCTATCCTGCAAAGACCTCGGATTCCAATGCGTTCCGAATGGGCATTACCAATATGGCAATGCCGCACTACAGTCATCGACCTTCAAAAATTCGATTATTTTATTTTATTTGTGAAAAAAATCAAGCGTCTTTTCCTGCGTCGAACGCGGCAAACTGCGTCCCGAAATTCAAAAAAATTGGCGGGTCGGGAGCGGACGCCTGGCAACCTTGCCTGGCAAGGCCCCCTCCTCTCCCCAAGTACCCACTGGCATGAGCGCCATCAGGTGCTGCTCCCGCGCGGACGCGGAGGCACTACGCTGGTCCTGCTGGCAACAGAGCGTCTGTGTCACACTAACGTATTTTTTGAATCGCATTATCGCTCTGTTACGTTACCCTACTTTTAACTTTAAACGCGTTTTTCTCAGTTTGCCGGATTTGGACACTGTCGACATCGCCCAGGCCACAAAAATAATTATTTAGCTACGGACTTCCCACTTCACAAGATTTATCCTCAAACATAGCGCTATCGTTCGGACCAAAAGAATGTTATTAGCCTGCTCGAACTACTTCTATTTTTATTTTATTGTACTTTAATTAAATGATTTATCAAAACTGCTTCATTTGGTAGTTATCGTCAAAAAATACTTAAACGATTTCAAAAATTATAATTCTGGGTCAAACGAAAGCTACATGCTCAAGGAAGCCTGAGGTCAAATATGACGGTTGTAGGTTGACCCCAGGCACAGGGGGCTGATGACGTCACGTGAAGGGGTACCATCGGGCGGCCATGTTGGACGGGTCAACTCTCTCCCTTTAACTATGAAACAGATATGGGAAACCCCCATTTTTTCCACGTGAAAATATAGATATGCGAGTGAATGCAATAGTAATACGTCATGTATAATACAGTTGCGTTTCCCTCAAATATAGTAAGGCCATTAATGCCTTTTGCTGACATTTTCACTGCTCACAGCCTCCAAGAAATGATCCGAGAAACTAGAAAGAAAATTTTGCACATAAACACCTCATTTATTCTGTGCAATTAGCACAAAAATTTTATTTGTACCACAAATTAATAGTATGATAATATAAATCAATAGCACACAGTCAGTACAATATTAAAATGACACTTTCAAAGTTTCAAGTACATTAAGCTCGATTTATTCCTGTTGACAAAAAAACTGCTCTTTATTGCATAGTGAAAACTGCACCAGGATAATGGGAAGTATGTACATTGTACAGTGTATTTACAGGTTCCTTTTCCACTTACTGTTACTGATTATAAAAATGAACAAGTTTGGTCAGAGTAGGCCGCACATTTGGGCCAGTTCCATTCAAGTTTTGTGTATTAATGGAGTGATGCAATCTAATTTTCCCGTACAAATCTGTAATGGCAACAATTAGTTTCACGATGTGATTTTTTTCTGGCTTCATGTCGTACATGTGGTCATGCAGAGTCAGAAAGAGTGGCTTTGAGATTAAACAGTCTATTGTTGAAATGCAAATCTGTTTCAGCAAATTTTTTTCTGATGGAATTGGAGTACCCGACATAGCCAATGCTGCTCTAAATGCAGTTTCTGTAGCTTTGCAAATGGTAATTACATCATGTGACGGTTGAATAAGGGTCCACTGCTTGTACCTGGTCTGCCTCGATCTTTAATGATACCAGCGTACTTCTGTCCGACTTCTTGTTACCGAAGAGCGAAATCTTACATTCAAAGCACAGAATTTTCTTCTGTAAACTCCGAACCACAAATCCAGCAGCAATGTATTCCACAATATTACATGCATAATCAGACAGACATGGAATCAATTCTGGAAAATTGTCATCTACAACTGCATCATTTTCAAAGAACAATGGATCAGGTGCAGTGTTTGACATGCTTTGCGCTACAAGATTATGCTCTAGCTCGTCCACAAGGATTGCCTCACATACATTTTCATTGGGACTTGCTGTGAGGGGCATATCTAAATGAATGATGTACTTCTTCCACGCTGATTTGAACTGCACCGCTGTTGGGTTATTGTTCCATCCGCCTTTCGACCTCATTTGTAATGTAATGTAATTACCATTTGCAAAGCTACAGAAACTGCATTTAGAGCAGCATTGGCTATGTCGGGTACTCCAATTCCATCAGAAAAAAATTTGCTGAAGCAGATTTGCATTTCAACAATAGACTGTTTAATCTCAAAGCCACTCTTTCTGACTCTGCATGACCACATGTACGACATGAAGCCAGAAAAAAATCACATCGTGAAACTAATTGTTGCCATTACAGATTTGTACGGGAAAATTAGATTGCATCACTCCATTAATACACAAAACTCGAATGGAACTGGCCCAAATGTGCGGCCTACTCTGACCAAACTTGTTCATTTTTATAATCAGTAACAGTAAGTGGAAAAGGAACCTGTAAATACACTGTACAATGTACATACTTCCCATTATCCTGGTGCAGTTTTCACTATGCAATAAAGAGCAGTTTTTTTGTCAACAGGAATAAATCGAGCTTAATGTACTTGAAAGTGTCATTTTAATATTGTACTGACTGTGTGCTATTGATTTATATTATCATACTATTAATTTGTGGTACAAATAAAATTTTTGTGCTAATTGCACAGAATAAATGAGGTGTTTATGTGCAAAATTTTCTTTCTAGTTTCTCGGATCATTTCTTGGAGGCTGTGAGCAGTGAAAATGTCAGCAAAAGGCATTAATGGCTTTACTATATTTGAGGGAAACGCAACTGTATTATACATGACGTATTACTATTGCATTCACTCGCATATCTATATTTTCACGTGGAAAAAATGGGGGTTTCCCATATCTGTTTCATAGTTAAAGGGAGAGAGTTGACCCGTCCAACATGGCCGCCCGATGGTGCCCAATGAGAATAGCCCGAATGTACAGGGCGCGCCCTCTAGAAGTATGAAGTATTTCCCCTATGACCCCAGGCCCCCAGCGCCCTAAATCGCGGTTACAGTGGCATGACGTCACGCGGTCCTTGAGGCCCTTCGACACGCGAACGTGATTTGATTATAGGCGCTAATAGGTCTTTGACTTATGTACATTCATGAAAATGAAGTCCCCCAACTCTAATGGTTTTTTGGCGATTTTTTTTTTACAAAACCCTTGATTTTGACTGTAGTGCCCCTTAAACTCGGAAATTCATTGTTCATGGCCTGAAGAACGAATATGTAGTGTACTCAGTCTCGTTCATAAAGAATGGTACGACTCTATGGATTTTTTTTTTGTCCTGATTATCCAGCATTATTCCCCACCTTATTTCGACGAAACCCTATACGGACAACCTTTTCTGGACCTCTGGTGACTCGTATGACCCATCCCGATTTTTAAATAAAAATATTAATTACCAAAATGTTCAACCAGGTGCAATGATTACGTAGATTTGATGTGAATTTCCTCCCTAAAATTTTCCTACTTTGCTTTGTTTCTTCTTCTTCTTCTCTTTTTAAATTTTATTTTGATTCCCTTTTCCCGGACTTCCTCATGACCCTTAAAAACACGCTGGCGAGGGTAGGGGTTGAGAACAGGATAAACATTTCGTCCATATAGAGTAGTACCATGATTTATGACCATTCTTTCACGGTACTGTACACGTACATCAGTTCAACCTTATTTGATAGCCCATACAAAGAACGGCTTGATGGTAATATTGCCCCATAACAAGCAGATTAGTGGTGTTATGAATTTGGAGTATCCTGTAGATATATAGGCCTACTGAAAACAATACTTCTTGCATACGTAATTTTTGCGAATGATATGTAAGTAAATATAATTATTGAAAAATAATATTATTTCCATATACAGTATTATTTGCCAAAATTATAACAGCTACAGCACAGACCTTGATTCAGCGCCATGTATAAGAGCGTGTTAGGTATCTATACCAGTATATTGCTTATTTGACCCTTCATGCTAGCCGACGAACAAATTGCACCTTCCCTACTTCTCGGACAGCTGCGATTGATTCCCAGCTTATAGTACAGCCTGTTACTGTACACTTTAAGTGATGAGACCAGGGTCGATTGACTTAGTTTCTTGCCTCGGGGATCGCTTAGGACAAAATGAAAGTTCGGATATTTGTGGGCCATACACTTGATGGGATTGAAGAAGACCCTACTTTTGGAGGAAACTGTTGCACTCGGGATATACTTTTTTAGTGCGCAAAAATTTGCGGTGTCGATCGAATGCCGAGAGAAGGCTTCTCTGTAATGTAAAAAAAAATCAGCGCAACCTAACATGAATCTCCGACATAACCCAGCAACGCCATATACCCTAGAGAGAATACAGTGTGAGTGATACGCCACACCACTGCCTTTTCCCGGCCCCTCGTTCTCTCGATCCAACATTCTATACCTCCCAAACAATTGGGCTTCAGATAAAGGTGACATACCGCTTCATTATTACACAAGAGCTACGGGATAAACCTGCTATAGAATAATATCTTACCAATAGAACGCGGATACACGCTTGACTATAAATTATGGCAATATAATGATAAAAGTGGCATTAGGGTGCGGTCTGTATGTAGCCTAGTAGTTATAGGCGTTGAGGTTGCAGTTCTGGAGGTCCCCGGTTCGATCTCCAATGCAAACCATCCTGACCATAGTTTTCCGTGGTTTTCAGATGTCGCTATTAAGACAATTCCAATGTTCCAAGTTCCGAGTATAGCCACAGCCTCTTCCTTCCACTTCTGTCCTTCTTCCAGTGCACCATTGTCTTGGAGTAGTAGTTGTCTATAGGATCCACTGTATTTATGAATAAAAACTGAAGTGACATGTACTTTAACATTCCTGAGTAAAAGGACATGTGCATAATTGAGTGGGTGAGAAGCAGAGTGGTTCATGTCGAAAAAGATAGTTTTGAGATAAACGCATGCGAAGTTCTAGGCTTGCCTTTGCAGCCATGGTAAAAGTAAGTCACATTAACTTAATAATTTGATAGCAAATATTACAAACGTCTTCAGGCCAAGTTACAAAACAGAGTTGGGCATGGGGAATGCCATGCAAGCGACAACTCAAAATTGCTGAATTTTGACATGAACCACTCTGCTTCTCAGCCACTCAATTATGACATTGTTCTATAGCATAACAAAATGATGTTATTTGAGATTTCCTTTTATAATAAGTTAGTTAACTTCTCCTCTAGCTTATATGCTTTTGTAATCCTGGAATCATCACAAACACAAACATGCAGGGTATTTCACGATATTTTCCATACACAATATTGGTCAAATTTTCTCATATTGTCTAAGCAGTTATTATCTAGGTTAGTATAAGACCTAAATCCATGAATAAAAATTAGACCTGTCATTTTCGTGTTTTCATGTGTTTTAGAAAATGATACCTAGAAAGGTCCTTTCTTTGCCTTTTATTTAAATTAGAGCTCTTACCATATATGCAATGTAAATATACACTGGTATAATATTATCAATAGGTATATCAGGCAGTGGGGAGGTGCAGATGGCCGAGATGGTAACGTCTCGGCTTGCCAAGTTCGATCCCCGCCTGGGGAACTTTCCTTTCACCTGCGTCAGGAGGGTCTCTGACCTGCACCAAGGAGGTGTCTGGCAACCTAACCTCCTGGGGAACAGCACAGGACCCATTTAGCTACGACATTGCACCTTGCACCCATGTTCCCTCCCCAAAAATCCATATCCTTTCCCATTGTCCCTGTTTCCTTGCACCGGTGAATGAAGCAGAAAATATATACAGAAAACTGATGGTGGTATGCCACCCCCCTATAGCACCCGTAAGGGTCATCACGGGGTAAACTAAATAAATAAATAAATAAAAATATATCAGGCAGTCGCAGGAGTGTAAGTTGTATCCGCTGGGTTTCATGTATTTTAAATAATTTTTCTGGCAGTCTTAATTAATTATTTGATATCATCATCATCATCATCATCATCATCATCATCATCATCATCATCATCATCATCAGTCCCTGAGGGTGTCCGCAAGTCTGGTCGGTTCCTGACTATTTACATCCTGGCGTCAACACCATCGCACTGGAGACGATCGTCAACTAGCACTTTTGTCGTCTGCCTTGGTAACTGGTGTTTACATCGCCCGTCGAACACACCATTTCGTGCTGGACAGTTTACATTGTTTTTGCATAGTTTTTATATGAATTTTTGTATGTTTATATGTGTATACATTGTGTGAGTGTTTGTGTGTCTGTATGTATTCATGTGATCCTTTTCATCAACATCCTATCCATTATATCCTTTTCGTGGCGTGACCAGTCGCCAGAGGATTCATTATACTGGTCGTACAAGATGGCCAGGTGGATTGTACCTGGTAATCGCTGGTAACCCCATCTTGATGGGAATATGCCGTGAGTGAAATGAATGAATAAATGAAAAATTATCTTAGTAACGCAGTTACGGAAATCAAAATGACACCCTTGCATAATACAAGTAGTAATCATCTGGTGCCGAGGAATATGCCTGCATCATATTGAATCACTCTTGCCCGATTGCACCAATTGAAATTATCTATCCGATAGCTCCTAAAGGATCTTTAGGAGCCCTTTCAACGTGTGCTAACGATCTGTTAGGAGAGTCTATCGAATCGGTAATTTCGTTGGTTCAATCGGGCATCTGTATGTTACTTGGTGCAACTATGAAGAAGTAAATAGACCCGATAAAATTCAGAGAACCGAAAGGGCATCTGAATCATTCTTTCAAGCGGAACACCCTGCATTTTGATGGCTCGCATGGCACTAAACCTACTCTTACATGAACAAGCTGACACGATCAAAATGCAAGCGAGAGTTTTGCGCAACTGGAAAAGAGCATCACATCTGTGACACCACCAGCCGTGTCTCTAGTTGTTCCGCATCAGATTTGCTAGACAGCTCGTTTTATGTTAAAAGCGAATATCTGATGCACTGACGGCAACTGGTGCTTGTTGTACTGTACCCCCCTAGGTGACGAGCTCCTTTTCAAGAGGTTTCGGATACAGTAGGCTATAGGCAGTTGCCACAAACTATATAGAAATGAGGTCCACTTTGGCCTAGTGCTCGACCTGCAATAGGATTATACCGCTGCGTACCGCTGTTTTGTTTTCTACTCCATAGCACCGAGGCTAGTGTGATTAGGTCGAGAAATGTCCGGCCATGAGTCATTTATTATTCAAATGCGTCTTTTCGAATGCGAGATGGAAGTTCCATTTGGGAGCTTGAGGGAGGTCACCTGTGGATAGAATTATCCCGACTCATCGGACGGAACTAGGGAGTCCGAGCGGCCGGTTTTCCCTGTTTGCGTTTCCTTTGTTGTTCGAGTTTAGTTGGGTAGGGGTGGTGGAAAAGTCTGCATCGAGGGGACAATAACCCCCGTACAGTACGCCTGCTGTGCTGCGGTGCAGTTTTGCCAAAAGGAAGCCTGCACGCGACAACTGGAGAAGTTTCACAGGTGTCAAAACACGCCGGATTGCATGGAAGCCATACATGTGTACCAAAGGTAGGAAAATTTACTGGAACTCTCCAGGGGGCAGAGAGTTTCCAGTTCTTATGGCAACGGTAGTTACTATAGTAGCTCTATAGGCCGTTGGTAGAATCATACTCGGAGAGAAGTTTTTTGTGCCGACTCTGAAGTGTCTCAGAAGAAAAATTACTTATATGTGTCGGGTATATGCATGGTAGCAAGCTTGGTACAGGTTGTGTTCATGGCGAAAATGTAGTGCGAAAAAGCTTGCAAGAGTAATGCGAGAGGCTATTTGTGTCACGTTACCTCACAAACTCATAAAAGTTCATGGAATGTTTTGCAGTTGTAGCCCTATTAAATTCACCGTTAGGGACAATTAATAAATTAATACCCACTTTCAGTTTTGCCAAAATGAAATTATACTCGAGAGCATTTGAATCCCATCGTCATCTGTTCCGGAAGAGTAAAAATAGCCCCTTTATTCTACAAAATTAATCCTAGTAATGTCTTAATATCCCTGGGAAAGGACAGATGTTTCAGGACAAGTTACTGTCCCTCTGCGTTAACAGTGTCGCGGCACTAATTGTCAGTATGAATGTGATTGTTAAATAGGCTCCTTGATACGAGACCCATTTTACTGGTTCCTACGGACCTCTTAAAACACCGCCTCTACTGCTAACATTAGTTGCATATGTCATTGTATTGTTTCTCAATCCTGCAGTTGAGTCGAAATTAATGAAAAGCAAAGCCATCCGCTTTAATGCTAATTAGCCCTGAATTCAATTGAGATATCCTTACCAGGGGATTCAAAGTGGTGACCCTATAATTATACACGTGACAATTAATTTGTAATTGGGACCATTAAAACACATTCATTAGCAGCATGCCGGAATGACGTGAAATTTTCATGAGCTATAATGATGTCGGGTTCCCGTTTAATTTATTTCATTTACATTTTACATCGACCGTATATTTACCACGTGTGATATTGTACGTACGCAAATGCCCAGTAATTCATTTTGTCCTGACATTGATTCTATGGATATCTTTTATTTGACAGTTATTAGTTTACAATTTCAGGTGACAATGCTTCAGGCCTACCCACGAGCTTTATTGAAATATTAATAATGATGATGAAATCGGATTAGTAGGAAAAACTGAAAATATTCCCACCATCATTTCAGCAAAAAACAAAAAAAAAACACGGTCATCCCAACCTTTCCGCATGGAAAATCCTGTGCTTGATATGTGGATCGAACTCGGGACAGCAGACGTGAGAGGCCAGGGATTTTAACCCCTACAGGCCACACCGCGCTGCCGACATGCAATATTACAGCAGTAATCAACGGCGAATGCATGTCACGAGGTTGGTAATTTTTTTTGGCAAATTATTACCGAGTGCAGGTGCTGGTCTCCCCGAAACGACATATAGTTCTACGCGAGTCCTCAATAACCCGGCTCAGGTATTGAACTGGAACAAAAGTGCCGGCACGAAACAATGCAGGCCCGGCATAGAAAATTTCTCATAACAACTGCTCCAACTTTTGCCCTAAAACGTGCCCTAATTGGTATAAAATTGATCTGCCCCTGAACTGCAGCAGGCCAGAAGAGAAGGCCGGGAGGAAATGGGGAGGGGATAGGCGGTGGCTGGTGGAAGCCCTCCCCGCTTTAAAATTCAACACCTGCGACCAGCCTACAATATAAAACTTCTCCCCGATCCTTTTGCTGAGACCACTGCAGGCTTTTGGAGAACTTTGGCGCAAATTGTAAATTGTAACCCCCCTTACGGAACAGGGGGGGAGAAAGGATGTTAGTGCAAAGATCCAGCCAGGTCTGCAAACGCAATGAAGGCTTTGTGGCGGTCCTGGGAGAATACAGTAAAACTTGCCCCCCCCCCCTCCCTATCCCACCCTCCCTGGAACATTACATGCGCAGTATAGCATGCTCTCTCCCCCACTCTCTATCTATATAGGCTGGCCTGTTTCCTCCCTCTTCCTTTCCCCCTCCATCCCCTTGTGCAAGTGACGTTGTCGGCGCGCGGTTCGGTTTGGGGGTGAGGTCAAGCCAAAGAGGTGCCTGCCGTTCCGGGGAGGTAGTCTCAGCCTGTGCCGGTACAGGGTTTTCAAACTTCACGGGGGATCCTATAGGCTACCGTGCTATATAACGAGCGTTGCGGTACCTGCAGTGACGTGGCCGAGCTTGTAGGACGCCGCTTTAGTTGGGGAGCACGCGAGGAGCCCGCTGCGGCGGAATTTTACGTGGTTGTCGCGCACTTTCCTAAACCGAGGAATGTTTTGACGGGTCTCCAGGGGTAAGTTGTACACACTGAGATTCTCATCACTTTTCGGACGTCTTCACTGCACGCTCTTTTCCGACGGCTTGTGGCACACGGTTGGTCTGTCAATAGCACTCTCGACATATTTTGATGCGGTTTGATGGCCGGATCGTGTCACTTTTGCCTGCGGCTCTATGCGATCAGAGTCGCTTTGAATTTGGGGTTATGACTGCGAATAGGATTTGCTGTCAGTTCAAGTACCATAACTCATCATATATTTGGCCAAAAAGATTGTTACCTGGACTTGAATAAGTAACTTCTCCTAAATCACAAATCGTGTCTGCCTCTACCTGCGACGCTTCGTAACGTCTCATTCGCATAATATGACATCCTCAACGGTGTATACACTCCAAATTTACACGCTTGTCGGCAATAACATCATTCTGAGAGGCCCGAAACCAGCACCAAAAAGTAGACCGGAAGAAAGAGACTTTCGAGTTGTATACCCTTTGAAAGCCTCCTACCAAAGTGACTGAAGGCTTACGCTTTAAAAGGCACACAGTAGACACGATTATTGGCGACATTTCTGGAATCTCCACCGACCCTTTCCTTTCATTCCCCTCCCTCCCCTGCCCCCGCGAACAGATCAGACCCGTTTCCGATCGCAGGTTGGAAAATTAATTTCGTCTTTCCGCCATAGCAGATTAAAGTGGAGACAGCTTGCCTGTATGGTCATACACGACCCGCAGCGGACTAAAGTGAGCTGAGCACCAATGACCTGACCTTTTCGCCATCGTGGGGGTGTGACCAGTGTTGAGTGGAAGTGAGTGGGGTGTCGTCCGAGAAGATGAGGGCACTTTCCAGCGTCCTTCTAGCATTGACCTTAGTGGCAGGTGAGTGACTTTAGTGAAAGTGTATGTCCCATTTGGGTGTGTACATAAATAAGTAGTATAGGCCGACAGTTGCGGGGTGTGAATAGAGAGATCACGCAGCGAACAGACAGATCAAAGTGTAGTGTATCGGAAAAGCCGTTTGGGAATATCATCGAAGTGATGGAAAAAAATGTTCTAAAACTGTCACTTTTCGGGAATTAGTCCGGCTTGTCGTCGTCNCCCCCCCGACGGAACAACACGACGTGTAATCGTCATATCATATTGTGTGGCGGTCAGTTTATTTATTCGTATAGCATTTCTGAAAAGAAGAGAAGATTTTTATTATAAACTTTGATGAGTCCTTGTCCGATTAATTTCTCTAAGCGTATGCGGCAAAATTAATTACTACTGACATGGTGAATCAAAATGAACTAATTGTTAATGTAAAAGTGAGATTTAACAAGAGGAATAATATAAATTTAATAAACGTCATTTACTGTGGAAAAATTGAGCGCTTATAGAATGTTAAAGATCGTAAATATTTAAAACTTCGTCCAAATATGCATGCCACCATGGGTACAACGGATAAGATAGCAGAGGATAGCGTCACAAACCGTAAGCGAATGTTTGATAAAGAGCGTCAGTGTGGCGACTCGCTGTTTCATACACCTGCTGGGCGGACCTCCGCAGAATGAACAACAAGGCGGCTATATTGCCAGCACTTCTTCTCTTCTTCTCAGACTTGTCCAAATTCACCGACTCGCGACGCAAGAACTGCATGCCAAATCCTCCACGTTACGGCAATATTAATATTTTACCACTGAACAGCTGTTGGCACTTGGCATTGTCCTGTCCATGCCGGTTATCGACACAGACTAGCGAAGACAAAAACCGGGCAATTCATTTGGATGTAAAATTTATCCTAATAACCCAGACATACGGAAGCACTTTTGTCACGCAAGTCAAGTGTGAGCAGGAAACCACCCAACAACCTTTTCTTTTTACGTCAACTTCGTCATTAATTATCATCACGAGATCGTACCGTACATTGCTGATGCCAACTTAAGCCCAATACAAATAGGCCTAACTAGTTAACGACTAAAAGGCTTATATATATTTTATTACAGTAGTTGGATTTTCCTACTCATCAGCTAGATGAGGTAGCTGAAATAGCTAAGTATATATGCTTGGGGGCGCGGAGTGGATGTAGAGCGAGTGGAGGAACTAATAGTGTCAGCCTATATTAGATGTACTTAGTTCCAACTTAAGACTTGAGAATCCTTATTAGTGATGTGAGTTATGATGTTCTGTAACAGGATCAGCTTATTTTCTGGTTCCATCACTTGTATATACCGATGTGTTTCCCTAACGGGTGTAAGATTTCATGAGAATTTCAAGCTCAAAATGTGTGTTCAAACCTATTTAAGGATATTCCATGAGGTAATTCTATTGCTATTTTGTGTTTCCTTTTATCTTGCCTTTTATGGCTGACTACCGCTTATGGGGAATATTGTGCTGCTGTTGTAATTCTATTGTTTCAGTAGGGTTTGCCTTGGTTTATTGCGGGGGGAGCCTAGACATCTAAGACCATAGAGAATGGAGAGAGAAGGCTAGAAGCAAGAGGGATTTTTGGATAGTGGGAGATGACGGGAGAGCCCCGATAAGACCGAAGCGTGAACATAACTCTTTTCATAGGAGATCATCTTCTGTCGGATTTTGGATCAAACTCGTGACCTCATAGGTGAAAGGACACGACATTACTATCTATAGCTATAGTTATTATACCATCATTTCAATAAGACCAAAACACCCTATCTTCCCATTTTACTGGAGTTTCTCACCACTATTAATAAGAGATAAACACAGCCACTTACAAAATAAAAAAGAGGAGTCAGAAAAATTCTAACCACACAATCATATCATGGAATTGACGCTTATAATTTTACAACTTTAGCCAAATGTTCAGTTTAATGAAAAGCGGGAATGGCAGGTAGTCCTACTTAACAGTCCAAGGTTACCGCTGGAACTTATAGGCCTACTGATATCTTAAGAGAGTTTTGACAAGGATTAATTACAAGATTGGCCTGGTGCATTACCGGCTTTCTACTTGGGGGCTTTAATTCAATGGTTTTGTGATGAGTCTTTCGGGACACATGTAAACAGCCCGTAGACAAGATCAACTCCGCCGGCCTCCTGTTGCATATACGCTTGATTTGCATTTATTGCGGAAGTCCTAAATGGCCATTTTTATGGGTGATGAGGGAGTGTGTCATTTTTACATTTGTTGAATACACGGCAACTCCCTGCCGTGGAAAGTGTGCGTGCGTGCTGGTTGGTGTAGAAATATTTTGCTGCTATGTTAGGACAGTCACCTCGCCTCTCGATGTACAGTACAATAATCCTGTATGCTATATAATGTTGCTCATTCCTTGATAACAGTCCCGTAACTTGATCAGAGACGGAACGTAGCCATTTTCAAAATTCCACTCCCTCCTATCCTATATACTCAGTCATATATTATGCCCTTTTATGATACAGTGCTTTGTCGGAAATAATCTGGAAATAATAGTATGAAAGTAGGCCTAAGCATTTTACCGTATGTTACAACTAGATGAAAGCTTCTGGACAACTTTCATTAAAATTGACTTGCGAAGACACATTAGTAATTGCACATCAGAATGAGCGAAAAAAACATGCAAAATGCAGAATACGAATGTTCCGCTCAATATTCCACCTCTCTTCACACTAAAGGCAACAAAGACTAAGTACACCGCTTTACGGCAGATCCCTGCTTAGTTATCTTGAGGTTAAATTCACTGCGGCATTTTGTAATCCAGGCAGGCAAATACAGTATAGTTTTGTTTACACTAGAGGGCCAGACGCGCCCCAGACGCGGTCGCGATACGGGTAGGTGCCACTCGGCTGTAGAGAGAAGTGAGGAGAGTCGTGCTTACACCGTCATTGTAACGCGGCTTGTAGCGCGGCTTGCTCTTTAGTTAAGTCACCCATAGTACTGCGCATGTAGGCTATACGAGTTTTACTTACGTCATTTCCTTGGAGACTAGGTCTAAGGAAACATCGATGAAGAGCAAGATCTTTATGGGTGCTGCTATCATTTATCAATAATAGCTAAACTGAAACTGAAAGCAGAGGTACAACCACAGGTATAACCCAATTGGGACTATTCTTCCCCCTCCTCACCCCCTATTTGCAGGGAGAGAGGCCAGAGGAAGAGAATAGCAATGACTTCACTGCATGCCGCAATGCCATAAATGTTGCTGGAATGAGATTTTACCGTTAATTACTTACCTAACCGCCAAACCGAAGATAATTATCACAAGGAAACTTCGACTCTAAATTACTTTGTTTCTAATTTAAAACTTCGCACAGCAGTCCAATTGTACGAATTGCTTTCACATTCGCGTGTATAGGATTGAGGGAAATGTGGCATACAGAATGTTTGCTGGAATAATGTCGATTCCGGAACTAATGCAACTTAGGCCTATGTCCAGAAATGGAAAGAAGCAAACCTACGTTGTTCTTTATCACAATGAACTGCCATTCTGATGATGGCCAAACAATGAAATCACACATCTAATAGCGCAAAAGAGCAGCATGCCTGCACAACAATAACTCTACTACGAATTGAACACCTACTTCCCTTATTGCATTATCAGATTTATTTTGGTTTAATTTCCGTTGAGTGAATCCACATTCTTGAAAACTTGAAATTGAGATTCTCTTTTTATACTCTACAGCTTTCTCTCGACGCTTAGAAGTAACAATGTATGATATCTCCTAATAACATATGAATTAGCTGTACTAAATATGTGAAAAATAAATAATGAATCGAAGACCTAAGATGACGGATGTTCATATTCGCATTAATCTGCCACACAACACAGGCTACGTTGTGCTGGTCAAGTCAGTTTTTTGAGAGAACCAATAGACCTATAGTTCCCTAGGAAAATGTTTGAAGAAAACTCATCCCTTAAGAGGCAATGCAATCTTCAAACTTCAAGCCATCATATTTCGAAGTAAGTGAAATGTGACTCTTGATAGTTCTGCATTTCAGGTCTTCGTGTGGAAACGCGCCATAAAATGGTTCTGCAAGCACTGATCAAATATATTGTACGTGTCCGCTGAGCCTTACACTTTCCACAAAGACTGCTCTTGGCATTGTATTCTCTCTCACGAGACGTTCCAAAGTTTTTTTTGTCTCTCTGCGTGGATTTCTTTTTTACCCGGTACAATGAGGACTTGTTGTGAGCTTCTTTCATTGTAAGAAAGCTTATTATTGTAATAATCGAGTTGCCACGAAGGAACAGGGAGGACAGTGTCAGGCGTCGATAATTAGCTCCTTCCGACAGTATACAATACAGGCGAATATGCAAGGGAGTAAAGTAACTTGCTACTATAATGTAGTACACTGCCGATGTTATCAATTGCGCATGTGTCCATGGCCTAGAGCAGGAAAACAATACACGCACATATCAGAATACATGTATATCATTTAAATATTAGAATAATCGATATACGACTTTGGTCTATTCAAGAATATAGTTTCGTGTTTCAACCGGTTTCAACTCATACGACCTACATCAAGCAGTGTTGTTCACATACTGTAGGTACCTAATAATTCGTCATTTTTAGGAAAGAGTCCGTGGGATAGATTTGAACCGTGGACTGTGAGGGTGCTATTAGATTAATGTAGGTTGCTTTTAAAATCATCGTTTTCACGCTATAAGACAGCAAACTTGTTACAACCCCCATTACTCTTCTGCTATTGATACTCTGCCAACATCTAGCGCCAACCAAGGCGCTGCAAGGCCATCTGTTCCTTGCCTTTTCGTCAACGGTTTTTGACCTAATCCTTTTTCTGGCCCGTTTCCAATATTAAACCTCTTTGCAAAATAACTCGAAGGCAACACCTCTCACGAGCGGATAGTTAATCGCCATACATGCCGCATAAGCTTACACAATTTTATTCTCATAATAAGCAATAAATACACTCCACTTCTACAGCCCAGATTGAATGCAATTTTGACCCCAGGTGACCCATTCATCGCATGAAAGCCAGGCTTTCAGGCATCCCCTGATTCACCGAGAGAAGTTGTGTGTCATCAAAGGCCACCAGAAAACGCTGACAACCCTCACTTGTCCATCAGCGTGGGAGCTGAAGTTGTGAGACCAAAGCCGAGCACAAAGGCGCGACTCTACTTGCCCAAAAGCAATAACACACATAATGCACCTACCAGTGCACATACTCATCTGACCCGTCTGCACTAAATAAAAGTGTGACATATTTCTCTGAAGAAAAAAACCAGAAGTCGAATCAGATTTTGCTATACCGGTATGCTTGCCGGAGTAAAAATGCCAACCTGTAAGTGCTATTAACTCGTAAATTTGACCAGGATCGATGATGTTAACACTCTTCATATTTCATCCGGAAAATGTGAGAGCACCGCATTTGTCCTGGTAACACCAAAGCTTTGAGGCAGCGGGAATAGTGGGCGAGGTGGGGTGGAGGCGGCTGAATTCCACAAACCCCGGAACCGTTTTCCGGACACAAGCACGTCGCTTGTGGATCCAACAGGTCTTTGCTGATTTGCGAGCCCGTCATCAGGAAGGCATTAGGATGACACCACGGCCAAAGAAGACAGAATGTCGATGCCACGCCTCTGGCACCACGCGTAAAGCGTAATCTCCCGGGGTTTACCCATGACCGCATGACGAGAGCCAGGGATTTCATGCCATGCGCATATCATTCGGCTACTTATTCAGCTCACTGCCGATACATCACTCGTTATCAGATATGAAACATACGCGCCCTCCTTATTCGCAAGGGGATGGGCCACAGTTTGGACATCATGTTGGAACTACTGTTGCTTAATAATTATGCAGATGAGGAGTTAGAGTACGGCCTGATATGGAGGTGTGATTGAAACTGACAACAAGCTATGCGGTATTCTACAACATCAGTTAGAATGTCATTAGGCGAAGGCGCATTACTCCTATATAAGCCTTAAAGGGAAACGGCGGATTTAATTTAATTTTTCGTCATCAAAATCATACTGAGCTAACGTAAGCGCAATATTACTGTATATCGGATACCTGTGTGTAACTGTGACACCAGGCAATACTTTAATCCCACCCTTCCACCAAAGTAACCCATATCCGACAAGTTAAAGGGATAATACGTTTTCAAAGTTGGGTTCATGGTTATGATAATTTTCGATGTATTATGTGTCAAGTAAGTGACATGACAACTCCGCGCTTTCATGAGCACATAACCGCCTGTAAGAATCGCCTTTGGGTTGAGATATGAAGTGGGATTAAAACAATACGGGATTCAGACATTTCAATCCTTGCACTCTTAGTAATTTCTATTTTGGGAGGAAACGAGATAATAACGAGATAATAACGATAATTCCAGAAATATCGCAGAGGGGTTTTTCTATCAATCGTGACTGTTTACAAGTCCTAAACTTTCCCAAGCACACAACAGGCCGTACCTGATAGATTTTTTCCCCAAGTGCAAGCTTGCATAATACATGGAATTCATGCCACTGAGAAGAGCAGCTCAGGAGCAAATTCTAAATTTATCAGGAGCCTGCACACAGCACCATTTGAGAGCAGCAGCAGAGTCTAGAATTAGAGAGAGAGGAGAGCACCTATTAAATATTGGAATACCTGGTGTATATTGCACTGCAATGAAGGTGGATCTAGTTTCTGTATTATAGGAACGGTAATTACTGCACACCTGTAATTGATGCAAGGAAATTCTGGATACGTCTTTGAGTGCAGCCATTTTCAATTTTTATGTCTGAAGTAAAGAGGCCGGAATATAATATTAAGAGGGACGCATGAGCCCAAGTTGCCTTCATCCACGCAACCAGATTAAGTGCTACAATTAGTTAAACATTTTAATAAGCTATTAGCGTAATTCTGCTGCAAATCTCTGCGCAAATTGCCCTTTTTGGAGCTCAAAAACGGCATCGTTAGTCTAACAAAAAAAGAGGTTGTTACGTCATACTTGGTTCAACACATGTTGTGCAGCTGCGTAAGATCAATTTGGACGGCGCTTTATGCAAAACGGAACCTAACATCCAAATTGTAATCACTGCTGGAAAACACCCTGATGGCCAGCATGCGTGGAGTATACAGTACTAGTTAGAGTGCTTATGACCTTGGTGTTATAAGTTGCACTGAGATTTTTCATGACAAGAATAGACAGCTTCTCATTGTAATACGAAGTGTAATCATTCATAGGATGCACAGCGATTCACAATGAATTAAACTGGCAGAAACACTATGTAGCATACGTCTGGTTAACAGCTTTAAGACGTGACATGAGTTTTTATTACACCAACATAATTATGTCAAGAATATTAGCTCCTACTGTCTTAAATGAGAAAACGCACTGGCAATATTGTTGGCTTAAAAAATGCACTAGTTTATAACCTCATCTTTCCTGCATCATTCATTACAGCAGAAATCTTATAAGCTTGGCAAAAAATATCCAAACAGCTCGTAATGCAGAGGTTGGAAATGCCATGGAACATCGCTTTTTGATATCTCGTCTGAAAGGCTCACCACAGCTCCGTGTGATCTAATCATCACACGGAGTCAAACTTGAGGACTCTTTGGGCTATAGCGCTGTGGGATGGCGTTTCGCAGCCAAGCTCCGGCTATAGGACTTTTCGATCCGGTATGACGACCTAATGCTCCACGTTGAAAGAACACATAAATAAGAAATAAACACACAGCATGAGCCTTTTAACGCAAATGTGCATGCTCAGTGCACCGGTGTATGCTCTGCATGACTCGACACTCTCGTCAGTCAGATAACATTATTTTGGAAGGCTAGGTTGCGTATTCGATAGTAATTCCAAAGCAAGTGGTTGATCATTCTTATTGTCTGGAAAACTCTCACCAATGACAGGAATGACAAGGAACAACAACAACTATTGTTCCGCATTTATTATTGATTATGCAGACCAGCAAAGTAAAGGTTTTTAAAAAAGGGGAATTTAAACCATCAATTGCAGACTTCCTGACTTCCAGGGAAGTAGAGGTTATATATAGCCTACTAAGGACCTTCTAAAGTAACAGATAATCAACCCAGAGCAAGTGGTTTACATGTTGTTAATTTTGAATAACCCGTCATCTCACGCCAATTCAGCAATATCAAATTAAATATATTTTTTAGTTCAACCACTTCAGATTTTTAAAAACGCGTAATATCGATTTACACATTCAAGTACTAGATCAAAACTTTTGAGGATGTAAATAAGTAAAATGTCATCAGGGACGTTAGGTTGCCAACTTTTGACCCAGCCCAAATTAAAAATGCTATTTCGTAGTGTTGCTGTCGATACATATCAGGAGATTATCACACCAGCCGATAGATGACAGCATTCACCCCAATCCAGATGAATGATGTAGGTAGTCGCGCCTCCAAGTGGAGAGGTAGTGAAACTATTCTGCTTATAAGCTATAATGATTATTTTAATTACTACGAATTGGGTCTTAAATGTAGTCGATAAATCTGGGATTATTATTATACTTGTATTGTAAAAGAAAATCTGAAGAACCACTAAAGAAGAGAAAACAGAGAAACTCATAATTTACCTTGATCTAAGTTATGTTCGAATTCGTTCGAATCCCATGACGATGTGCATAGGTCTAGCTCCTGTAGGCCGCCATATTCAATCCATGACGGAAACTGACTCGCAGGATGAGGTGTTTGCTACCAATGGATGCCACAGCGCTGGCTGCTAACACAAGGACGGGCTTGCATGAACCACCGTGGTTTTTCCTGCTTGGTACGCTCGATTATTAAGGGCGCCGGATACCTATGCGGTTTTTCCGAATCGCGTTTAAAGTTTGGCCGAGTCACGGGTGCAGCGTTCTCTTTACATCGGCCGATGCGGGCATCTCGCTGTAGGTACGGACCTGAAATTTTCATAGAATGGCGAGGAAGGGCCAATTGAACCCCCGGCGGAGTTTCGATCCATTAGAATAATAATTGTGAGATCTACAAGGGGAGGAGTTTTTTAAAAACGGCTCCCGACATCTTGGTGCCGGATTCGAATTTCGGAAATATCTCGACAGTGTGCGATGGCAAAAGTTGTCCTCTCTTACTCCTGCAAACCACGATTAATTTGGGCTATTGGTGTTTGCTCAGCTATTAAAACGGTTTCACCAGCTCACCTCGTAAAATCGGCGTAAAGCTTTCAATGTAGAACAGTTGGTTTCCTGTCCAGGTTGCCAGGGAACCGGTTCGGGCTAAATACGGTAATTTAAAAAGTGCTTGGGCAACAGGGAACCAACTCCCTCCGATTTTACGAGGTGAGCTGGTGAAACCGTTTAAATAGCTGCTCAAGCATAAAGCAATAGCCCAAATTAATCGCGCTTTGGAGGAGTAAGAGAGGACAACTTTTGCCATCGCACGCTGTCGAGATATTTCCGAAATTCGAATCCTGCTCCCAAGATGTCATGAGCCACTTTTCAAAAACTCATCCCCTTGTAGATCTCGCAATTATTATTCCAATGGATCGAAACTCCGTCGGGGGTTCAATTGGCCCTTCCTCGCCATTCTGTGAAAATTTAAGGTCCGTACCTCCAGCGAGACGCCCGCATGGGCGGTGTAAAGAAAACGCTGCACCCTTGACTCGGCCAAACTTTAAACGCGATTCGGAAAAATCGCATTATAGGTATCCGGTGCCCTTAAGATCATACTATTGGATACAAGATGGCTGCCAGAACCAAACCCTGCTCATCGAGATATCAGTGGTAATGATCCTATCGATTGTGACCCAAATGCAAAGGTGCAACAAACCTTTTCTTCTGTCTTGATATGTTTGAGAACACCATCATACGTATCAAATGAAAGGTAATTAAGAAAGGACTTCAATAGTGACATTAGTTTTAACATTATTTTGAAAAATGATTTGTAAGAAAGTTTATTTTTGCAAGCATGCAAATTACGATGACCCTTAAGTCGACTTGTCCCATACCTGGCACGAATCGCATATAAAAATAATTATAGGTTTTCAACACCTTAGAATTCATATTTGCTTATTTTGTTTTGAACACATAATTAAAAATATGCATAAATGCTAATTTGCCATGCTGCTTTTCATCTGCCAGCGCTTTTTTTTTTTTTACCCTTCCCTCTTAGGTAAGCTGTCCGGGATGACTTCGAGAGATCATAACTTTTGACCTTGTATCACTCAGCCGAAACGGTTTTCATTTTGTTGAATGAATTACCTGCCTTTATTATTGTGCCAAGTTTCATTCAGCAAATCCATCTATAATGTGTGAATAAGTGTGTTCCCTTGTACGACTTAAGTTGTTGCTGGTTGGTGCCTCCACACGTCTCACTCATACAGACGTACTCTACTCTACAGTACATTTCACCCTTGCTGTGGGTTGTCGTTGAAGTAAGACCTACCTTGCACAACTTAACGATCGTCCATAAAGTACTGCACGTCAAGTTCTTGGAGGGTAAGGGGGTTGATGGCAGCGTGACGGATTTTGACGTGGGGTAAGGGGCGGGGTTTGGTCGACCGTGAATCGCACTCGGAAGTCGTAATAAAACAAAGGTGCTCTAACATATTTTATTGGCAAGTTTAATGAACGTTTGAAGGTAATAACATCGGTAAATGTCACCGTTTTGACACCTTTTCCTGTCGCACCTACTCCCTAATAATATTCCAACCGAGGAATCCTATGAATGATTACGTGCAGTGTGTAAATCCAAAACGGTTTTTAAAGAAGCGGCTTAGACCTGAGAGCATATGGGACAAAATGATGTATTTTCGTATGTAGCTCAACGTGACGGTGCGTGACAAGTGGCGTACTGTACTTTATGAACGGTCTCTTTTGCACATGCGTGAAACTTGCTCCTTGTCACGTCAAAGACATCCACGTGGAGGTCCATTTCGTTTGGAATAACTGCAAGCAAGATATGCAGGAGAAAAGGCTCGTAATATTCCATTAACGCCTAGCCGCATGGTAGAGAACTTTAATCTTTCCTCCCCGAAGTGGAGATTGATATCGACTTGCTCTTTAATTCGGGCCCCATCCTCATAAAATAATAATAGCAAAAGAAAGGCGTTGAATCGATTGCGACTGCGATTAGAGTACCGGGCGTAAACTCAGCATTGATCGAACAGGGTTTCCAGACGAGGCGTGAACGGTTATTGAACAGTGGCTACACCCTTGCTATCGTCAACCTCCAACCCCAGTCCATAAAAGGAGGTACAGTACAATGGCCCGACTAATTAGTGTTGTACTGCAAATTCTATCTTAGTCAAGGAGGTAGCGCGTGCAAAAATAATGAAGTCAGCTTCCTCCGTCGGGACATTACCATTACAGTCATGTTTGCCTGACTTATCATGTCTTTGTTGCACAACACGCTTAATTTCATCCTCTCCATGCGTGCCTAATTCACTTTTGCACCACTAGGATAGAGGTTACTTGTGCTTTGTAAATTTGGGATTACGGCTCAGAGTCCAATCAAATTAGCTTGCTCAAAATTTAACTGACTCAATATTATTATACTTCGAAAATGGGCAAATGCCGTGAGGGACTGGTCTAAAATGGAAGCGTCAGTGTTAGATCATGATGAGAGCATAATTTTCATTTTCCTGTTTGTTTTATGCTTGAACTTATAGTTTCCAGGCCTTAATAAATATAAGATAGTTTCATGTCGTGTTTTCGCTTGCTGAAAGCTTGGGGCAGTTGTAGTGATTTATGAAGTACCGGTAGGCTCATGCAAAATGTAATATGTTGCATGTATTTGAGGGATTTGATAAGATATGCCTCTTTACCTGAAGCATACAGTGGCACAACAATAGAAACGCTGATTACATATACAGAGCGTCAGTGAATTGACCAGTCAGACCTGTACCCGTGGCTTAATAGACTCCAGAGGATCATGTTATGTAGAGAAGTCATTATGTCTGGGCAGCCTCATTACTGAGATAATTGCCTTCAAAGTACAAGTACAACTTGGTACAAAGTATCCTGGGAGGTATGGAAACCTTCAGCCCCGAAATCGCATCACCGGTCAAAATAGCTGCCATCCCATTTGGGGACTAGCATGTCGCATGGCACACACTGACACGCAATAGAGAGCAAGAGAGGGCAGAAGGGTGCCCTGATGACCGACCCAGGGTTACCACTGACCAGGCCCAATCGCTAAATCGCAAATGATCAATTATCTCAGTAATGAGGCTTCCCAGACATAATGACTCCTCTACATAACATGATCCTCTGGTGTCAATTGAGCCACGGGTACAGGTCTGACTGGCGATTCACGGACACACTGTAGGAAACATTTATGTGTTTTCCAGGACGAAAAACGCATTAAAATACTTTCAGTTGAAAATAACTTATTCACGCTTCGCGTGTTGTGCTACCCCTATTCTGGGGATACAGAAAGCAATAAGCGAAGGCAATTTTTTCGACTTTGTCCCGAACCTACGTTGGGCACATACTTTCGAAGTAAGTTACATCGATGTTTGGCCGTCTATGATTTTGTGGAGATCATTGAAGTTTAAATTAGGTCATTTCTGGATGAAAACTTAGAAGCCTGAATATAACGGAGTTTAGACAAATACAATATTTGGATGCTATAATATTTGTCACATACCCAATCCTGTGTTTAGACACATACAGCCTATACGGGATCGAAAAATTTTGCTTCTCCATTTTTTTTGACACGTGTGGAATTTCAATTTCTCTAAAAACGTGTCCCCACCCACTCCGGAAGAAGCTCGGAAAGAAACGGATTGTCACTTGTCATGCGTTTGACACAAGTGTCTCGGAAATTGACATGTGGAAGGCACGACAACTTCTCGTCTTGGAGATAATCTTATCGTTCTCATTTATCACGTTGCGTTGGTTGTCTGAAATTATGGCATTCGAATAAGCCGGTGGCTGGGAACTGCCTTTTAACAATTTTGCATAAAGGGAGAAGAATGCAGCAGTTCCTTTTAACCACTACTAATCACGCCGTACTCTTTGCAAAATTAGGGATCAGTTAAATGAGAAGAATATCAATAAGCAGTGTTCTATACCTCCCTTTCTGGCTTAACCTGAATTATAGCACTTTGGTTTGACAAAGTATCCCTGCGTGAATTTTGCAGCTTATTGCACCAAATCAGTTTTCTTAGCACCGAAATTGCTAGAGTTGTTGTTGATTTAAAAAATTACGAGCCATTTAGCTTGAGCAAAATTCGAGGTAGTGTCATATTTTGTTGGTAGGCAAAGTGGCTTATACAAATTACAGTATGCGCAGGGAGTTGCAAAATTGGCGCACTTCATTTCGGAGGGGATCCTAGCGATTTTCCATGCCGAAATTACCCTAGTTGATTTTGGCGACCCACCATGTAGCAGTGAAGATTGGCACAACTCCCAGGATGACCCCTATTTACTTAAGCCTTCACCGGTACACAAAATGCCATTGTTTTCCTAATGAAACCTACCTCATCAAAATCAACCAGGATAATGTCGCTTTAGAGATTCCCAACGAATCCAGATCCTCAAACAGTTTCTCGAATTTTGCAACATCATATAGCCTATAATAATTATGTAGGTAGGCTATCAAGGGGTAATCAAAATAAATAAATAAATAAATAATAATAAAATAATTGTGTATGGGGCTAATAAATGGAGACTGTGTGTGTGGCGAGGTGATGCGAATAATGGAATAAAGTGAAGGTGAATGTGCCTAATTAATTAATTAATTAATTCTGCAGGGAGGGCTAACAGTAGAATATTGACGTTTTAAAAGTTTGTGTACTTGAACAACAGTATTTTCCATCACGTCTTTATTATGCCCGTATGCTTTATGAACATCAAACACGGTAGCCTACATATTTAAAATGGAGCAAGTGGTACCGGAATAATAATTATGCTTAATACAGCAAGCTTGATTTGCACGATATTTATTAGTTTTTTTGCTCTTCTTCTAAAGGTGTTTTGGTCATCTAGTGAGAATCTCCCATGTAGTACTGCTATGTCTCAGGTGGAATTTCCGCTAGACTTCCCATTTGGGAAACGCACAAAATGCCCTTAGAGACATTACATATGCACCTGAACCTTCCATTTTCCTTTCTCTCGCCTGCTTCACCGGGAAGGTACAGAAAAAACCGCATTACACGGTGTACTTCATAGAATGGTATACAACTAATGATGATGATATTCTGTGATTGGTGAAAGTAATCGGAAATATTTTCAGTACGGCAAGTACTCGGGTATTAATAAACTAAACATCTGTAATGAATTATTGATCATGGCTGGGCTTTTCAATCAAAGATAGTGATTACAAGAAAAAATGTCAAAAAGATCGACGTGCTTTATTTTTATCATATTTGCAGTCACGTCTTCCTCTATGGCCGCACCGCTCCCATAGTCTAGGCCGTGCGTAACATAACAGCTATAACTGCTTCTACGCATCTACTCGGGAGTAGGAAAAAACGTAGCGGTGAAGAATACGGAATCAAGCAACAATAAATTATATGCAAAATATTGCTTAGAAACCGATCTAATTAATTGCTACATTCCCAAATTTTAGCTAGTCTTCATACAATCTCTATCATTGCGCATATGACTTTCCAAATATGGCCGCCGGAATATGACGTCATACGAAAATGTCCGTCAAAGCCCTTGAGCATGTGATTTTTGTCGGGAATTCTGCGTGTTTTGCTTGTGAATGTGACGAAAACCGCATTAATTTGCGATTTATAGATTTTTTTTTGCAAAAAATTCTCAAAGTGTTTGTCCGTGGAGCACGGACACAGCGCGTCGGCGAGATGGTTAAGAAATGTATTAGTTACAATAATAATTGTGTTATGTGAGTAGAAAAACTTATCCAGAGTGATTATAACTTACCATAATTACAATATAACGCCCGTAAGTCATTCTCAAACTGTCCATTATGTTTCTTATTATCTACTTGGTATTTTAACAATATGAAATATATTCTCTTTTCTATCCTCTTCTCACTCTCCCCTTTGCACATGGAATCGCCCTCTCATTGATTCTACGGTTCCTGTAGGGCTGTTCACATGACACGTTTATGGGCATGATAGTCTGAATTTCCTCCAAATCATGCGACACCTCTAAGTAAATTAATGTGCAAAAAATTGATATGTTCGGGAGTAATTTGGTCAGCATGTGTGGTGATGAGCACTCGTGGCCGTCGGTTTAAAAATAATGAACTGAAGTACTTCAATAGCATTTGTGAGAGGTGATGGAGAGGAGAGGATTCTCCAGCCCGATCTGTGACAAATAATGTTATTGAAAGCTAATGAGGTGTGTTCGAGTAGTCGAGCTGCACAGACTGCCAAAAATCCATCGGGGCTCGGACACGGTGCGGCTTTCGGATTGGATATTATCGTGGCTTCAGTGAGAGCGGGATATTAGCAGAAAGAATATAAATACATACTTCTGGTCAAAAGCTTAAGCTTATTATGCACTTTCAATCATTTTAGGAAGAATTTTTTCAGAGATAGTTATTATTATCGTGGCGAGTACTTTCATTTGTTCTAATATCAAATAGGATATTTAGTGACTCACCGTATGTTCCGCACCACATAAATTGCTAATGAACGTATGAAGTTTTGATATAACTGTCGCGAGCAATGGTGCAGAGTAAAAATGGCTGCAACATTAGGTAAGTGAGTCATTTGTAAGTCGAATGGGAGGGAAATTTATTTATGCAGTCACTTTTTCTCGGAGAAAATGATCAGATGAATGGTGCAGACTGTTAGCAACACTATAAATTTCCTGCATAAAGACCTGGTTTTTGTGCCCCTGCATGTAAACCTGAAATATCTAAAAGGCAAGCAGAGTGCGGTACATCTTCCAAAGAGTTCTCCGAAATTGTCAAGTAATTTCCTGCCATCGCTCTTGTAAGAGAATGCGCCTTTCTTCATCAGTGTAAAAGCATGCCACAAAGTCTTTTTGAAGGGACGCTTGTAACGTGGGATTTCTTCCAGAAACAAAAATAGGCCACGGCATCATTAAAGGAGTGCATTAAGTGCAAAAACACATCGTGGATTTAGACGATATACCAATGTACACATAGACAAATGAAAGACTTTTGTTTAGGGGACTGACCCTCTCTGGAAACGTCACTGCTCATTCATCAAGAATCTCACTCTCTCGCAGAAACTTTGTGAAGGTCAAGATGAACAAAGGATGAATGGAGTACCTAGGCCTATTATACCAATAATCATTCGGGCTACATTGTAAAAGTTTTATCGGTTAAAAATTCATTCAGGATTTAATTTCACAGGTAAGTCTAAAATTACCCTCTCCGGTCCAACATTTTTGCAACAAATTTGCTAGAAAAATGAAACACCCAGTACAGTGTTGGTCATATATCGAGGCAATATATATAATATAATAATAATCCGGGGTAGTGCTTGACCTCATCTGAGGTATGCAGCACGGACCTTTATTTATTATGTCAAGTACATTTGGAGCCTTTATACGTAGCGCCCGGGCCCACGGGCAGGATGACAGGAGGGGATGTGCAAGGTGCAGTGCAATGTCTTTATGTGGCCATTTTTAGTGAACTCCCCCGGGTGGTTTAGTCTGTAGGAAATACCACCCGAGACGAAGCCAGAGGTGACCCAATGAACTCTGCACGAGATGAAGGGGGTGTCCCCGGGCTGGGATCGAACCCGGGACCTTAACATCCGTGGGCGCATACGTTACCGCAGCACCACTCCGCCTCCCTATCATATATCGAGGCAACCGCCAGCGACATTTTCCGAAGCGGCAGAAGAAGGAATCGAAGATAAGCATACTTACAAGCCGGGCGAGCAAGATTCCTTCTTCTGCCGCTTCGGAAAATGTCGCTGGTTGTTGCCTCGATATATGACCAACACTGTACAAATAGTCCTAAACTTAAGTATACGGTACAGGGTGGAGTGGCGCTGCGGTAACATATGCGCCCACGGATGTTAAGGTCCAGGGTTAGATCCCAGCCCGGGGTTCCCCCCTTCATCTCGTGCTGAGTTGGTTCGTCTCTGGCTTCGTCTCGGGTGGAATCTCCGCTAGACTAATCCACCCGGGGGAGTTCACAAAATGACCAAGCAACGATATTGCACTTGCACTTTGCACATCCCCTCCCAGTCACCCTATGATGGTATTCCACCCCCCAAGAGGGCCTCGGGCCCTATGACGGGGTACACTTTTAAAAAAAGAGTATACGGTACGGAATATCAACATAAGATGCACGTTTGTAAAATGGTTTTATTCAATCCTCAAACGCAAGAATGATTTTAAATGATTAATGTAACTGCAAGTAGGGAGGCATTATGCAGTGCAGTGGGCATGTACCAGACAAGATTTTTGTTCCTTACCGGAGCGGAGGTCCCAACTGCGGTTTCGAAAGGCATGCAGGGTTACCTTGCAGGCAAATAGGTCTTAGTTTCTCAACCCATTCATATTCTGCGGTTTCTAGCCCACTGATTTCAAGGCTCCCCAGAGTGCCAGTCCATGTAATACATTATGACACTCGAAATGGTCCAAGGAAACTTTTGTCTACAGCAAGCCCGCATAATTAGTGTATGCCCTATAGGCAGAGGGGAGATTGCCTTTAACAGAGTGGCTCTGGGTATATGGCAGGTACTGTACGCAAGAGTTGTTAGCTATACTGACCAATGTTTGGTAAAAATCGTTATTTAACATTAATAATCTATGCTATGAAAAAAAAGCTGTATACAAACTTTGTGCTAATGAAACCTGAATGGACAGAAGTCCAAGGTAATTTATTAGTATACGTAGGCCTACACGACTTGTTTATGGAGTTGCATCGTTTTAATGAGCTGACCTTCAGCGTGCATGGAGTGTGTAGTATCCGTTTCGAATTTAAGTTTTTATTCAACAAATTTTATTCTGCACCTGAACCATTTTTTGAAATTGATTGACATAGGCTCTAAGCGTGGTCTTCTTACTGGGCCATTCAACTGCACCATCTTTCAGGCTGGCAAATATACGAGGACCGTTCCAAAATGATTTACAATAATTTTTTGCCACAGACACAGCGTCCATGCAGGTCGGAAAATAGGCACACATTATAGATAAAATACAAACAAATCCGGCTGGTTCGCCAGCGACGGTACTCTCTTCCTCGAGCGGTCCTCGGACCCGACTCGCATTGCTTGGTCGGACGGGGTGCTTGGGAGAATATCCCACCCCGTCCCTGGGTTGGACCCGGCATTCCAGTACAGCCGGGTGCAGCCCTCCTCTCCCCCACCCTTCTCACCCACCCCTACCTTGCAATCCCACGCCTTCCTCTCCTACCCCCGGCTGCCAAGGCTCGACTCAGAAAGAGCCATACAAGCTGGGTAACCCTTCCTACCTACCTACCAACCAACCAACCAACCAACCAACCAACCATAGAATCCTCTTGGAGCCGAACGCACTGGCATGGCACCGGCACTGGCACTGGTGCCAGTGCCGGTGCCAGTGCGTTCGGTTCCACGAGGATTCCTGGAGGGCCTGGAGAAGTTGAACAGTTGGTCAACCTCTCCAGGCCCTCCAGGAACCGCTTTTTGGTGGTGCGGAGCATAGACTCCCGGACAACAGACTGTTCACAGTCAGTCAACAATGTCCTCGAAATGTCATCGGCGAATTGACTTTTTAAATATATTCGAACAGATGAAAGTCACTGGATGCGGGGGGCATGGTGGTCTAATGGCTATTCTACTGACCAGCCACGCAGGAGGTCCGCAGTTCAAATCCCGTCCGCGTCAGGCACCCACCATCAGTCACCTTCGCTTGGGCGGGTCTTTTTCTGCTTTTCACTCGGCATGTCCGGGCAGAATTGCACTCCTTTCTCTGCCAAGGGCCAAGAGAAAAGGTATGGTACAGTAAAACCCCTCTAAGTTGGACACTCACGGTTCCACAAAAAAATGTCCAACATAGAGGGGTGTCCAACTTAGAGAGAGAGAGTTAATATTGATAGGCTTTTCCACGGTTCCGAAAAAAATGTCCAACATAGAGAGGTGTCCAATATATAGGGGTGTCCAACAACAGGGGTTTTACTGTATATTTAAGATTGTCAGAAATGACTACTTAAGAGTGTCCTCCCTTGGGAACCTCCGGCCCCCACCCCCTAAGAGTGCCCTGGCGCTATCACGGGGTATTATAAACTAACAAATTAACTAACAAAGTCACTGGAGGCCAGGCCAGAAGGGAGTATGGTGGGTGTGGAAGCACTCAATGCAAGATCCATGAAAAAATCCCTTCGCCGACTCCATTTTAAGGGCATTGTTGATAGTTGCTGACTGAGCAGTTGTCAGGTAGTAGGGGCGTCGCACCTCCAAAAGGTGGTTCCTGGGGGGCCTGGAGAGGTTGCCACACCCATGACTCCTGTGCATTCGGCTCCGGGAGGGGTCTGTCGATAGTGTGTGCCTATTTGCCGGCTTGCATGAGCCCTGTATTTTCGGCAAAAAAATAAATTGTGAATCATTTTGGTACTGCCATCGTATGTGCGACTAGACGCCTTAGGGCCGGTTCCACCAGCGTCGGATTCAGGAAGAATCTCGGATTCTGAATGTTTCCGATCTCTATTTGACAGTTTGGCGTAATCTGCCGCGATGATTTTTTCCGTTTAGAGATACGTATGTCACATTGAAGCCCGTATACATAATGATTTATTTTGGAAGCAGAGTCTGGGTTCACACCTAGTTGGGAAGAGGTTAATACCTTCTTCTAAATCAAAATCAATGGCAGTTCAACCCCGTAATGAGGAGTTGAGTTGGACCCGGACTCAACTCTGGCCTGGTTGACTCTGTCAGCCGGAGTTGGAAAATGTGTTCTTTGGAGCTTCCTGTGGAAGTCGAGGATGGGTGACAAGGTATGATACGACCTCGTACTGGTATTAGAACGACATCACAAGCCTTGTATCGTATTACCTCACCTAAAGCGGCATGCCGGTATAGTCGAGGTCGACCAGTTTTTAGAAATGCAGGATCTGGTGGCTATACCGTCATGCCAGTATGAGGCGAGGTTTTCACATAAGTTACACTATCCGTTCCGAACTTGACATTTGCTTGAAAATTGAAATTCACGTAAAGGCCATCGAAAAGGCACATTTTCCGAATAGGGTACCCGTACCATATATTGTTTTCAATTGCAGTGTCTGGCAATATTAAATCTATAACTTATTTAACAATATGGTGGAGCAGGGGGTTCCCCTGTCAAAGCAGGCTGACGATGAGATTGGTCACACACTCTACATTTTAAATATGCAGTGTGAAACAGAACTTGCATATTCTCACAGCCTGTATACCCTCGCCCATTTTTATTGTAACATTATTTTAGTACGGTACCATAAGCACGCCAAAAAATTTGGCAAGGATCAAAATTACGTAAACCTACCTCGGTTACTGCGGCATGCCGTCCACCCCCGGGTTATACTGACATGCTGGTCGACCTCGTTTTTATACCGGTATGTCGGTTTTTGAGAGGTAATACGGTATATTGTTAGCTTCATTGTTGAAAGTCATTATTGCCCATTGCGACGTACGTACCAGTCTCTGATTGAAGCAGTATAATACAGTGAATCCTTTATAACGGAATCGAGCAGTTTCTAGATCATTTTCTTTAATAAACACATATCATCGGCTTTATCGGATATCACTTAACTAGGGGAATTTTTTAAGGGACCATTAACATTTCTTTCAATTGACACCCTATGTCTGTATACGATATTTGAACACCGAACGTGGATTCCATAGTAGCCAACGTTTCACCCGACAGCGACAAGACGATTTTTTGCGTCCGTCGGTCTCTCACCCCGATTTTCGTTCCGGCGCGCGGCGCGGCGCCGCACCGCGCCGGTTTGTCGAAGTTGTACTTGTAAAACGGCCTTTAATGTAATCTTAATACCACTATACACAGGGTGTACCTTACTGAGGGGCCTAAAATTGCTGTTCATTTCCGCGTTAGACATGTTCCTCTATATCGGACAAAAACACTTATCCTCTCTCGCTGCCGGGACCACAAAATTCCGTAGTAGACAAGTTTCCGCTACACCTACTGTATATAAAGTCGGTTTCAGGCAGGAGATGTATTGTCCTCTCTAGTGGACTCTCTAGTTCAGTGGTTCCCAACGTGGGGGGGCGTGAGAGGATTTCAGGGGGGGGGGGGGGGGAGG
>KZ538149.1:30143-57448 GCA_000934665.2 Catajapyx aquilonaris | reverse complement strand
GGGGGGGGGGCGTGGGTGTTTGGTGAAAACGAAAAGGGGGGCGTCATGGCGAAAATGTTGGGAACCACTGCTCTAGTTGGAGCACAACGGTTATTTATTTTAGGGATGACACACTGATATTTATAGGCTTAAACTCATAGTGTCATGACAATGGCTGCTTCGTTTTCATGTTTTATCGATATTAAAAGTTACGAGCTGTTATAGGCTTATTAAGAAGCATCCCGTAGTTTTAGCAGGTTATTAGTCATGTCGAACCAGATAGAAAGAGACGCGGACACACATTTTCCATTGAGATCAACAGCTACACTATAATACAAAGCAGTTGCATTTATGCAAAATCACGTGTAAGTGAAATAGAACACACATGTTAACTCTGGAAATATGTGCCGCTGTGTTATTGAAATGAGTGTCAACTACAGCATTTTCCAAATAATACTTTAATGGCAATTATTTGCAGGTGAAGTGGTCACATTGTGATACCCCCTCCCTACCACATTATACGTACTACATGAGGCGACACATGTGGTCCATAATCTAGTATGGGGAAAGGCCGTGTTTTTCTCTCGTATATGTATATAAAAATTGAGCCCACTGGCCTTGAAATGGAGTGGTCACACTTAATGTCACTTTGAAATCAAATAGCCCACAAAAGCCCTGCGTTAGCTTCTCTCTCCACATATCGGCACCATTGTTTATTCTGACTAGGACCATGTAACAAGCATTTGCTCTTCCCTTTCAATAAACCCTAGGTCCCTTTTGTGTGAAATTGATCGTGCAAACCTGATGAGTAAACGAGGTTTTCAGTATTTACTTTCTTGTGGACATTGTAGCAAGCGCTCTAAAAGGTTTATTTGTATGCATTTAGCAAAAAAGGCACGCTATTAACTGCAGTTACAACTAAAAAACAGTTTTTATACGGTATAATAGTGTGATAGTAGTAATTTTCAAAACGTGTATTACAAACTCTTTTAACTTATATCAATAGGTGAATAAATACATGGCAATGGGTTTACACAAGTTCACGCGACATGATCATGCAATCGTTAACCTCTAGACACCCGCAATTAAATAGGCCTGTTATATAACAGAAACGTGGTGGCATTTGGTTTAAAAATCCACTGGACTAGTCTACTTTTTTGCTTGTAAGGATCACGTATACATTCTGGAGGGCTACGTATTTCTTAATGATAAATAGCATACTCAGGCATGTTCCACAAGCTTTCTTCTCCGCAAATGATTAATCTCCCATGTAGTGGCTCATTGCGCTTTGCCTCAGGAAGGTTCGCAATGCGAAGTAACAAAACGCATATATCAGCAAAAGCTACTCTCAAGGGACCTGAGAAACTGAAACAAATTTTCAGCTGCAAGATTAGTTGCGATTTTCATTTACAATGGTTTGAATTGTATTAATAGTCTACCAATAATAATATATACTACGACTGTTTGGAAATTTTAAATGATTTGTTTATATATAAATAAATTATCGCTCTTAACCTAATATGGCCAGGAGCGTCTCCTCATGATGTAGTATTTATGTAGGGGAAGGTGTTCATATGAGAATTTGGTGGGTCGGCGGAAGAATGGCGTGTTCCATCCTGACCCATCTTTTCAGGAGGGCAAGTTAAAGTTTTACGGCTGCAGCATACTTTGTCTCTGCCAGTCTATGGAGTTTTGCCCTTAACGTTTTCCCAGAACTTATGCCCAATGGTCACTTTAGGATGCCATGCTTGATCGTCTCTTTGGGATACGAATATCTTGCACTGCAGTGCAAAAAATACAACCAGCCTTGTTTACTTTTGTGTCTGTTGGGGGAAAAAGGAAGAACATAAATTTCCATATCACATGGCAGATAGCATTACAAGTGTTGGAAATTCAAAAACATCAGTTTCGATGATCAGGTGGCCGCTCAGGTCACACGCTCTTCCGCCGACCTACTCAATATGTATGGGTATTACAAGATTATAAGAATACCCATGTCTGACTCATATTTCAAATAAAAAATAGTTATTGAAACAGATTCCTAATTAAAAGTATTATTATAAAAAAGTGTTGTTGTTGACTTATTGAGAACATGCGTTTTGTTGTCACACCAGAGAAAGAAAGCAACAAAGGATCAGGAAAGGAAGCCAGCACAAACTGTGTCAGCAACAGGCAATAGATTTTTGGGCAGTAGGAAGAAGCAGGAAAATTCCGCAAGAGAATCCAAGAAAACACGTAGAAAAAGCCCAGGCGTGAAACTTTCAGTTTTATTTTACATGTATGACAATATTGTGGTATACTGGGTTCTCGCATTATACACCCTTTTTGGGATACCGAGATGGTGAGAACCCTCGCTTCATGGGCGTAA
Source organism: Catajapyx aquilonaris (assembly GCA_000934665.2). NCBI lineage: Eukaryota > Metazoa > Arthropoda > Diplura > Dicellurata > Japygidae > Catajapyx > Catajapyx aquilonaris. The sequence goes on along the minus strand of KZ538149.1, from coordinate 55,101 downwards.
AATCTGTGTACTGCAAATCAATGAGCTATATAGGCTACTTGCTTGGCCAGGGTTCGTAATTAATATTTGATGATGAAATTTGCTTGCAAAGGATGCACTAGCGGGAAGCTGCGCGTGGAATATGCAGCAGACACCAACAACAACTTAGCAGAGAATATTTTCCTGAATATCGTATAGTTTGTGTCTCTTTCGTTATAGTTTCCTTTTCAGCTCAATGGAAGTCTCAATTTCGTTGCCAGTGTAGCGCAGCCAAAACACATCCAGCGCATTAGAGACAGTCGACGACCGATTAGGCCTTGTAAGTGAGTTAACGATGCGGTGAAGTGGCAGAGGTGCATTCGGGGTTTTAAAAAGGTGATGTTTAATAGCTAATAAGTTATAGCGCCGGTCGCAGACTATTATGGGCATATTCATTTAAAATGTGCCATAGAAAGGAAGGAAATTTTCCCCGGGTTATCAAAACACTTATTATGGATAGCGCATTTTGTCTTTACGTCCCGCGAACATGATTCAATTCATATCATTCTGACAATAAAGGTTTACAAATAATGCACACTAGCAGGTTACCCGGCGTTGCCCGGGTATGTTATGGTGGTATGCCTACAATGTAATGAGGGCATTACCATGGAAATCTATGAATATTGTTAAATAGGTAATTGATAATTGGTTAATTGGGAATATGCGTGTTATGGGTGTTAGGTTCATTTTCGGAAGCTGAAACATGCGGCATTAAATTCCTTGAAAAATGTAACTCCCGATATGCTAATTTAAGGCGGTGTAGGGGCCTTCCTCCGGATTTCTATAAGGGACAAACATCCAAACTCACAAACTCACAAACTCACAAACTTCCTTATTTATAGAGATAGAGATATTTGTCTCTTGAAAGATTTCAACATCTGACGCATGACACGCATACATGCAATGTGCTACTCTCCTTAAAAATTATCAGAAATTGATTCTTGTCACATTAATACAGCGTTTGTAGAAACAATATTGACAGGGCTCCGTGATTTCTTTTAAGAGGAGGAATTTGTTCAGTCCTGCAATTATTTGTAGACAAAAATTAATAATACATTATGTAAGTTATAGGCTTGAATTTTACTGCACCAAAAATGATAATAAGCTTACTTGAGAAAAGTTATGTCAAAAACGTATGACTCTTTTCCCCAGTAGCTTCCTCTGAAGACCTGAACGTCGACTGCATTATATTGTAGGCCAATCTTATTTTAACGATTTCAGTTAAACTGAGTAGGGTTTTAGAAACACCCAGCCTACATATTCAAGAGTAGTTCCGTCTGGTGAAGTGGCGGGGAATTACCCCGAATCAAAAGTTCTCTTAGGGGTAATACTCCACATCCCTGCCATGTGCAGCAGAAGCTCTAATAGACTAGTTTCACATTTCTAGTCCGAGTTGGATTGTAATTTGTTCAGTGTACTAGTGGATGTGTTATTTCAGCTGTAGGATGTTTCATAACTAGATATGCAGTACACTACCGTATACGGAGTGCGGTCTGTACTGAAATTGTTAAGTCATTTACAAATCCGTTATACAGGGCGAATTGTAAACATTCCTATATTATAGGGTGGTCACGAATTCGTCTGCCAAATGGGTGGTGCGTATGGCATGGGCCCGAAAGGCTGTCGACGTTACGTCTAGGAGATGTCGCCCTTTGACATCGACGATGTTCATCCTGACAAGTATGGAAACCTCCGAACATGCCTGCATTGCTGGTTGCCGGTTCCAGGCGCTCGCACTCCTACACCATTGCCTGACCCCGGCAACCAGCGATGCAGGGATGCACGGGGGTATCCATACTTGTCAGGATGGACATCGTCGACGTCTACGTCTCGCCGGCCTCGGCCTTTCGGATCCATGCCATGCTTCTTCCATGCTCACCCGCTACCACCCGTATCATTTTGGCAGACGAATTCGTGACCACCATAGTACAGAGACTCCTAGAGACGCCCTTACCAAATAACATGTCTTTGACCAGAAAATCATCTTAGAATTTCGTGTCAGTTAAGAAGAGCTATATACTGTATATCTACTGGCATATACCTATAATTATTTTGTCATGCGCAACAATAAAGGTGCATTCCATATCCGCGATTCCGTGCCCAGCGACCGATTTGGTGTCGGTCGCTGGGATCTGCTAGAGCCAGATACCTGCGACGGCGGACACACGGTCGCTGGCGACAAAAGTCACGTGTAGGCCATTTTGGCCAATAGAACTGCAGCCTTGGAGGAAGGAAGACGGAGGGGGGACGCAAACTGGAGGGGTGGGATGGGGTTAGGGCCGCCCAGTGCGAATATTTGATCCAGGCCATATAGCCCGCAGCTGGCCTAACAAACTCGAGAGAATTTGCCCACTCTGTGCAAACATACGAGTATTATGGAATTTTTGTAGGGACATTATTTTAATGCGGTAACCGTATTTTGATTAAGGCTAGGCCTATACGAAAGCCTATTCTTCATTCACGATAGCTCTGAATATAAGCAGTCGAATTTGCTCTAAATTATTTTTGCACGGTTACTTGATAATTTATCCTAATCAAACCTTTGGACTGATTTTTTTTTCCAGTTGACGGTTGCAGTGTACGAGTGTGAACGCAAATCCCCACACGTAGTAGGAGATTTTCGCAATTGAGTTATTGCAAACGGTTGTTCTGAAGGTAATTTTCTGGCGATGTGATTGAAATGTGTGATGCTCTAGCCAAAATATTCATACACACATACATACACGCTTTTCTAAGTGGTAGCAATCGTAGCATGCAATTGAAAAGGAGACGCAAAAACATGAAAATACGCAAAATAGGCGTCATTTAAATGTCTGACCAAAATTTATATGGTGTTATTTCCAGACATTCAAAACACGACCCCAATATGCGAAAAAACAGTACCACGGTTCAGCTGCATTTATTGCAGTTTCCTGATTTTTGGTCGACAATTTTGCACAACCTCTCCGAATATGCGAAAAATCCTGTCACCTACGCTAGTTCCATACTAATTTTTGCGGCTTCGTCGTGCTGGATATTTGACCGCACATCCCAAATATACCGGCGATAAACTGCACGCATTTTTATCCACCTGAAAGAAATGTGCTGCCCATTTCTTCCACCGCTTCCACTGTAACTCGCATCATGCACTGGCATAATTATGTCAAAGTCCCGGCACACTTTATGTAGTATTTAGGTAGTGTTTGTGTAACTACGCACAACTCCCCCTTTTATTATAAACGTTCATGGAACTCTGCAGTGACTGTAGCATATTATGATCAAAACTGGTTTTATTCCGGATTAATGCCCCAAAATATTTATTTTGACGTACCCAGCCCGACCCAGCCTATCCCCGGGTTGGGTGTTGAACTTGGCCGCCATCCTGCCTGCCGCTTCTCCCGCGAGAGGCCGGGGGCGATGCCTTGTATTAAAACTTAAATTATTTTACTTTTTACAAACGTCCATGGAGATGGCCCTGACCATAGAAGATGGCCGGTTTGTGACGGAAATATGCCTTCCGAGCCTGTACTTTGAGGGATAAGGCCGCCTCTCAGTGGAGGCCAGTGGAGCCTCCATCATTTTTTTCGGACATGGAAACGTGGCGACGGCTGTCACGACGTCGTGCCCCAAACAGAGCTGCGACCGGGCCCCCAGCAGCTCGGCGGCCACATGCCCGCGACGTCGCGTCGCTCGGGCGTGGAGTGGGGTCGTGGTCGCAGTCGCAGTCGCGGATATGTATTTCCTTGGTTAATTTCTTCTTTACTCATACTGGAACTGCACGTTTTGCTAGTGGGAGCGTCGTCAAACTGGACGGAGTCTTTTTGGAAGCTATAAAGCTGCAGTCTGCCATCCCCGCATGAAAAACCGCTTTCGAAAGAACGAAATCAACAAACTTATATCGGAGAAGCTGCGCTGCTACGCGGGTATTATTGATGAAAAGTCTTGGGAGGGATCATTATTTCGAGCTACAACTGCTTGAAAATTCCGAACTTTATGATTGTGCACTATTTAATTGGGGTTTTAAAATATATAGGAGAGACTGAAGCCATCTGACAACAAACTATATTGCTATTTCCTTATTTGATAGCATATGAATGAGTTCTTCCAACCTCCGGTTGTAGGAGTCCCATTTCGTTGGCTCATGGTTTTATAATAAGTTCTTAATGTGGAATATTTCCTGCTTTGGAATAGGCTGTGTAGCGTGCTAGCTACGGGAAGTGATGGGCAGGGTGGAGATGATAAAAATTTGTTACTTATTAACGGCACAATTTTATGCTAATATCATGATACTTTACAAGACTTCATAAATAACTTGCATTCCTTAAAGACATGGCAGTGGATCCATAAGTACTATGGAACATCCCTGGAAATGCCACCATTACAGCTGAAAATTGACCTGATTTGACCATAACAGCCTGTTGTGAACATTTCAAATGATGCTGTGTGGCATATAGTGGGTTTTGGATGGCTATTTCATAGTGCATAAAAGGGACACTCAATAACCGATCACATTTCTGCTGAAAGGTGACTCTCTAGCGTCAATCACGTTACATAAAAACTGTCCAAAAAAGTACTGGGGCAGAATTCAGTCGCCATGTTTAAAAAATCTGGACGGTTCATTTACAGGTTATACCCTTGAGTAACAATTAAATGACGAGAGAGGGCAGTCAATACAAAAAAAAGCACAGTAGAGCGAATCTACCGGATTTTGCTGCGGGGGATAATTATGACGGATGACAAAACCAGCCTCTCACCCCCTTTGTTCCGAAACAATTATCGGCTGGAAAAAAGTACACATCAGAAGTGCCGTGGAAATGAGAAGGTTTTCATTTCATGTTGCTTTCTCTGCGGGAGATCGGCTGCAACTTATTATTTTCTTTCCTCGTATTGTTCTTGTATTTATAATAATAATAATAATTGTGGGTAATGTTTCACCCCCAAACGGGGGTATATCGCATGAACCTTTATTTATTTTTTCAATTTTCTCAACTTCGGTGCAAGGAATCAAGGAAATTGGGTAAGGATAGGGATTTTCGGGGAGGGGACACGAGTGCAATGTCGTTAAACGGGTCATGTGCAGTCCCCCAGGAGACTAGGTTGCCAGACACCTCCTTGGTGCAGGTCAGAGACCCCCCTGAGTCCTGACGCAGGTGAAAGGAAAGTTCCCCAGGCGGGGATCGAACCTGGGGCCTTTCACACAGCAAGCCGAGACGTTACCATCTCGGCCACCACACCTCCCCTTGTTCATGTATTTTGTCTGCTACCTACAACTTTTCTGCAGCTTTGACTGGGGTACGAAGCATGTATTATATCTGGTCCTTTAGGACGTTTTGTAAGAGAGCCTTCTCGTTCTGCCACCACGCGGTGGTTGCTGGAACCCGAGCCATCGGATATCCATTTTAGAGGGAAACTCTATTACTGGCAGTTTAATTGGCGCAATGGGTGGCATTGGGTAATATTGTTCTTCTTCACATTATCAGGGAGAAATAAAATGCACTGCTGTCGGTCAAGGTCCGTACAAAAAGCATGAAGAATATTAGATGAAGATTCTTCTTCTTTTCATATTATCCTTAACCACGGTCTTAGGATGTCCCTAACCATGATTTGACTCTGAAATTATTTTGTCATAAATGCATCGAATGACGCAATATTGCTGTCAACCTGCCACTCCGAAATTCATGCAAATATGATGGTGAATAAAATCAATATTATAGACTACCTGTTCTCAGTATGTTTCAACAGTTGTCTTTGGAGATGGGTACTGGCGTACAATTTTAAAGTCAATCGGTTAGTTTTAATGCCAGCTGAATGGTTCCCTGGATCCCTGGCCAAGAAAATTAACAGAGTCTGGTTACTACCTAGATTGGTTCGTTCCATATACATAGTAACCTAGGACTTGTAGTGATCAACTAGCCCAGGGGTATTCAACTAGTTTATGACAAGGTCCAGTATTTACCTTTCCTGGCCATTCAAGGTCCGGACCCCCCCCCCCCCGGGTAAAGATATGGATTTTATAGGGTACAACAGGGTTAATTTTTGAAAATAGAAACATGTGCAACAAGGGTAGAAGGGCTTATTAAGACATTGTCGCCCTTTATTAAGTCCTGTACAGGCGCGTAGGCAGAATTTTCTTCGGAGGGGCGCCGATTTCATAAGCACAAGGGGAACAAGCCATAAAGAGCAGGGCAAGAGCAGGGAGCCAGCCCGCCGCATGCGAAATTTTTGTGGGGGTTCAGGGAGATTTGAAGCACTTTTTCCAAAAAATCATGAATTAGTAATTTCTAATGGTATTTCAAACTGTCCTGCATATCGTCGCGGTCCGGACAAAATTGCGTCCGCCAGTTGACTAGCCCTGAACTAGCCTATAGAACTAGTAGTAGTTATCTTGTTACTGTGACAGAGCATGATACCAATGTCTCAACTATGTTGATCAAGGTCAATGGCTACAACATGTAGGCTACAGTACATCAGATGCCTGTAAGAGAAAATAGTCACTGCAATTAGACTGGGCGAGTTCCAGATGGCTTTGGACAAAGCCGTCCAAAAGTGCCGCCAAGCGTATACTGGTTGTTCCAGATGCGCTCATTGTTCTAGTCATCCGTGCAGTACATGTACCGTACGATACGATCTACGTGTGTTACATGTCCTGTAGCTGTAGGCCTACAGTATTTTCGCCAGAATTGCCAGATTTGCCGTTTCGGGCGTTCGGGCATGGGGGAGAAGTGGAAGGCCCACGTTTGCCTGCTGCATATATATACAACATGTTTCATATTATTTTGAGCTCATATACTATCCATAAAAAATCTCGCGGACTCTCATATCCACTAGCTCCTGTCGCCCCTCATTCAAGTGTGACAGGGAGTTACATATACGCCATTGGAAAGCCCATGCAATTGGCTTTTCCCCGTCAAGAGTTCACAAGGGCGAGATCAGAGACATTTTGCCAATATTCACGTGAAATCAACTCTGAAAGACACAGTGTATTCACTCTACGTTCAGTCACATTGTTGTTATTATTCTTACTTGGTAAAACAGACTGAGTCATGGCTGAGCGAACCGAAACTTGCTGGATAGAACACACCACTGGAGTCCATGTCTTCTTAGAACTTAACAAACTCCATCTGTTGTGTAGGCCTATACGTATGTAGTGTGTGTACGAGGTGAACAATAACCACCGCTTTAATAGGCAGCTCCCATTCACCGCCTTATCTGAATGCCACCCACTCCTGAAGACCCACCGCGATAACTGAGTGCGATGTAAAGCTCAGAAAGATACGGAGTGTAAGGTACATTGGAAATTTTTATAAGCAAGGCATAACGACTTTGCGTCTTGCCAATCTTCTTATCGCTTTAAGTTGTCCGGAGTGGGTGGAATTCGGATTAGATGGTGGGTGGAACATTATATAGAAGTTCATATGAGGTTGGAAGTAAAGTAAAACTAGTCTGGTCTTTGCCGGTGGACTAAGCGTCCTATAGGGTTATTGTTCAGGTAGGATAATGTACGGTAATATTTCGTAGCTGAATGTGGCTGAACCTGCTCAACTATTTTAATCAGAAGTAAACTAATTTAATGAGTTTTATGGCTACAGTGACTGGCATGAATAGTGTAAAATTCCTCCCATATAATGCGGCAGTTTTTCAGATGCTGCATGAAGCACTGGGGTTTACGGTTAAAGTAGTTCAAGTTTCACGCTGTACAACACTCCCGAAGCACCTGTCGTTAAAGGACGCTTTATTTGCATAGTTTACTGCAATCTTATTTCAGTCACATATTCACGACATGCTAACTCCGTTTCTGTTGCCGCGAGCCCTGGTGTTGTAAGAGGTTCTACTGAAGGCAATAGGCATTGTACTCGTAACGGGGTTTTCCAGGGAATTCTTGAACAGGGTCACAGGGATGATATACATTCAAGAAGGATGGCATATTTTAAATTCCGGGTGCCGGTGCACTGCCCAAGGTTTCAGGCATTCCGTATATTAGCAGATATGGTAGTCCTTTTGATATCCACTAATAGTAGTATAACCAGCCCCCAGTCACTCCCTATACTGGTACATTGCTACCCCCGTGAGCTTAGCTAATCTCCCCCACCGAGGGGGATTGGCCACGGTCGGCGCTAGAATCATGAACCGACATGGTGGCGCCTTACCTAGCGGGGCAATTCTGAACCATTAGGGTAGACTCCGATTGGCTGGCTTTTAAAAAGGCCTCCTGTGCTCTTTTAAAGTTTTAACCAAAATTAAACTACCTCCATTCAATCGGAGTCGGTCAAAAGGGTTCAGAGTTTCCCCGCTAGGTAAGGCGTGACAATCTAGGCAGTTGACTCTAGCGCCGACCGTGACCAATTTCCCCTGGGTGGGTGAGATCAGGTAAGCTCACGCGAAAAGAGGGAGAGTGAGCAGGGGCTGAGTCTAACTATTCAAAAAGTAATCAGCAGTTTGTGCCGATATTCTCTAACACTGCCGATATATAGCCTAAGTTGTAACACCCTGTATTGGGCATCATAGATATCTCGATAGCATTATTTTTAGTAACGACAATTCAAATCAGAAGTCAAAGAACAATCCGACTATTCCCATGGCTAAATTAAACAGGTGTATAATCCGTTTCCTTAGGATGTTTTGGGTGGTTCATTCGTGAGATAGGTGAACGATGAAGCAAATAATTTATCTACATTCCAAGACCTAAAAATTGGAGTTTTCAAGGCATGACCCTCACTCCCCCACCCCCCTTGCCCCCGAAAAATTATTTGATACGTGACATCGAGCTCGGGCGAGTCCGTTGATTGCAAGAAACACGATTGCTTTCAAACACAGAACCTGTGAGAAATGCCCGGATATAATATGTTGGTATATATAGTTAAGTGATCCGTAAATTTCGTGATAGTCACCCTACCGGTATTTCTGTTGGGTTTGTCCTTCGCTTTTATGACGTACACTGCATGCTGTATGTACAAAACTGTAATCTATCTAAAACTGAATATCTATAGAACCTTCTCTTTCAGCACAACACGCAGTTGTGTGCATATTGTATAGGAACGGAGTGAGAGATAACTTACACCAGTGCGCTAGTAATATCGACGCCTCAAGAAGATAAAATCTTGACGAGTGCCTAGTGTTTATGTATGCATTCATGTAACGTGCGTGCAAAATGGTGCTTTGTTTTTATGACGCATGTACAGTCGATATTTTCTGAGTCCTGCAGTAAATATGCGGTTAAACAATACGAGCTTATGAAGCTTTACAAATGTAATTATGTTGCTGTATTTAATGAATTAAATGACTGCAGTAGGGCATCAGATATGCGACATTTTTTTTTGCTCGGGGGCCTCAAACCCAAAAGGGTGTGGCAACTATTCATGTGTGAATAATGCAGTTCTGTATTAAACTAGCATATCTGGGGGGAACAATATATTCGTGCACCACATCAGGGGATATGACAACATATCCACCTCCACCAAAGTGTCATTTCCCGTATATGCCTGCTCCATAGGGCAGGGATGACTGCGGCTATATAGACAATTTTGTCAGTCAGCCAGCAGTAATCTCTTCTTTTGAAAGTTAGGCCGTGGCACCAGCTTTCAATAATGTTGAGTGAGCCATGTCACCACTCTATTGACATGTCAGGCAACCAACCCACACTCACGAACACAACGTTAGACCTATACTGCATAGTAGCTGGTACACCTATAATGAGACACATCTAATGACCGCATAGAATAAGGTGCACAATTTTTGCAAATTTTTTGTTTGCTATAATATTAAAATTTCTGGTGTATCGGTTTATGCAGATGTGATGTAGTATGATTAATGAGTGATATTATTTTGCCACAATTATTTGGCATGTTGCCAAAAAATTGTAGCATTATTTTATTCGCAATACTCTATGACAGCGACTCTTCCGAGACTCAACAGGGTTTCGTACGAAAGAATTGGTTTCATCCAATCAGCAAGAAAGGAGGGTGTAAAGATACACAAGTGTCAAAACAACGCAGGTCCAACAGGCAGGAGCAGATTTCATTGCAACTGCCACGCTTTCCTCTGACTTGGCAACGATAACACGAACTTCTCTGATTGCCTTTTCCACGCCTCATGTCTCAGAATGTTTTTATCAGAACTACACTGCAGGGTGGCCCCCTTTATTTTGACCTGTATTTTGCAGGCTATGTTGTTGAATTCCCTTATAATATGTAAGCTCTCATAATTCACTTCTTGTGACATTCTGAATCTACTGTAGTAAGGCATTTTTCGATTAGTTTCATATTAAAGTCCCATTTATAAGTTAACACCATTCAGTATAGGCAAATCTGAGGGCAAGAGTTCATTGGTGACACGAATAAACGTCACTCGACCCTTCGGAATTCACTAGCCATTTGGACACGTTCTGACTGAATATCACTGAACTTATTCGCAGACTTTAGTTGAATTCCACTGGCGAATGATACAATTTTCTGTGAGTGGCAGAGCCGGCATTAAAAACGTTGGTGGACAAGACGAGAACGTACTGTACCTTTCTCAGCGATGAAAAACCTGTAAAAAAATTGAAAAGAGTTTGAAAATTTTGAAAGGCGAGAGTAATAAACGGGCGATTGTGAGGTTGGAGAAGGTAAATCGTATATGAAAAGCGGGCGTTAGTGACATCAGAGGATGAATGAGCCTTCGCTGGAAGCGGGGAATAGGAAATCAGGATCAATTGGATTCGGAAGAGAACTGAAAAGTCAAAAGCTGCCGACATGGAAACGGCACTCAGCACCTGAGATAAACCATCCCTTTGTTATACGGCCCTCTTATTATTTTTCTGAGATGAATAACGGATCAATATATTATAATATTATACCCTCTCAAAGATTACCTTCTATAAATTGTGAAGACGAGGCCGGAAGAAAGGGGCCACTGAGAAAGGTTTTAGTAGTTCACCATCAACGGCCATATATTATGCACCGAGTCTCATGCTACCGTCGCAAAATCCCCCTCAACAGTACGAGTACTACGCGCATGCCACTCTTCTGTTATTTATACGGCCAGAAGTGCAGACTAAGCAATGAGCCTCCCAGGTTGATTTTTTTGAGGTTACTTGCAACCAGAATGCAATTAGGATAGAATGCGATTAGGTTAGGAGAGTCAGATTTACCCAAACTTCTAAATTAGATTGCCCTTACACTCTGCCATCCTTCATTGCGTTCTATTTGATTCGAATCGAGCTTTGAAGGATTCTAACATTATGTGCAACTTATACATGCAGAGTAAAGGAAAACTCGCGCCAAATCGCCACGTAGACTGATAGTACTCGCAAAACTAATATAGGGATGTGCAATTAGTTTTGGGCTACATTGCATAGTTAATGCGTACGGGCGCCGTTAAAGTTTCGTGACGTCACAGCCGTTCCGCCAGCTTCTAGGAAGCAAAAGTCAGTTCGAGGGCCTCCGGTCCTTTGCCTTGGTCCCATAACACATCGTCCATGTTGGAATAGGTGATCAAATCCCGTCAGAGTAAGAATACGGGTACGACACTCATGCACTTTGTCGTTTTAGCCTCGTATTGTATATACAGGGTGTATCTGAACTCAGTGCCCCGACGTATATGACTGCCTTCCTAGCCACCAGAAGATCGATTTAAGTATAGGAGTCATTATGCCTGGCCGCCGCATTACTGAGATAAATGCCCGCAAACATGTAGTACAAAATATCCTGTCGGTTAGGCCACCCATCGAACCCTCCCCCAGTCAGAAGGCTCTGGAAGGTCTGGGGGCCGGACTTTGTTGGTTTGTTGCCCACAGGTGGTAAGGCCTCTTTGGCTAGTTACACCAGAAAATTCTATTTAAAAGTCAGAAGGAGCGATTAGGCAAAAATCGCTAAAAAGTGTATCTCAGTAATGAGGCTGCCCAGACATATGACTCCTATACTTAAATCGATCCTCTGGTGGCTAGGAAGGCAGTCATATACGTCGGGGCACTGAGTTCAGATACACCCTGTATATACCATCCGGTCCTCTACACTTTAAGGGCGCCGCGCCGTACGCATTCACTACGCAACGGAGCCAAAAACTAATTGCACATCCCTATATTAGTTTTGCGAGTACTATCAGTCTACCTGGCGATTTGCCGCAAGTTCCAGTCACCCTGTATTAAATAGACAAAAGTTGTACGGTATAGTTTTGTCATTATTTTAAATAATAATAATCACATCATAATCGTCGTCATCATCTCCTGCATGCAATACAGAACATATCCTAGCCTACTTTTACACACTATTGAATTTTTCCTTAATTAATCACGGATTTCACGAGAGGAGGGGTGCCTGGGGGAAGATAAAAATGCAAGTTGCAATAAGTGCAATGTCAACACGTGGCTCTCTAGTGAGTTCCACCCGGGTGGTAATGGCGAAAGGGATCTGATAATATAGGGCTGCTCAAACTGGCAGCATAACAGCCCTCACCACCAGAGTATGAGCAGGGGAGCTCTCATTATGCTTTGAGGGAATGAAAGTGAGTAAAGATCAATCTTTCCCATTACCCACCCTATCCAGGCTCACTCTCACATGCTTCCCTCACACAGGTGCATAATGGGCAATATCATGCTAATTGTCAGAGATGTAAAAACACAGTATTTTGATTGACAAATTTTTGCACTAGCAGCAGTGGTTTACCGGAAATTTTATAACCAGGACGAAATGATAAAGAAAAAGCTCAGTCTTGAAATCGAACGTGGTATAAGTTTTTAGATGAGAACCTCACTCCCGGCCTCTTCTCTACCACATAGTGAATATCGAAAAAGTATCGGAATAAAATTCTAATTGTTCATGGTTGCATTATTGTTGTTTCAAACTGCAATAGACGATCGTACAGTACATCACGAGTCAGTGTTTTTTTATTAATGTAGCATAGACTAGCTTTAAAATGCAAATCATCAAACAATAATAATAATTGTAGCTGATGATAAAGCTACAGACTTGTCCAGGTTAAGCTTATGGTAGTCCTATACAGTTGAATATTTTAGGCAAGCAAAGCCACTACCATAAGCCTGAAATTAGTTCAGTGGAGCATTAAATGCTGTGGGCTGTGGTAGCTTATTCGCCACGTCCCGGAAGGCCATCTTAGCTCATAAAAATTACATTATTTTGCTTTCCATGGTAACGAATTTTCTAAGGGGCATTTTGACGCACCGAATTCCAGCCCGGCATCCAAGCACTGAGGACATCATCGACATGTTCCTTATCACGTTGTGGAATGATGAGTTTATTGACGGAGTAGCTAGGGTAGTGGTGTGATGGAATGCGGCTGCTTCCGTAGGCATCGATCCCGAAATATCTACACTACCCTCTATACCTTCTAGATCCCACTCCATGCATACTAAGGACATAAAAGGAGAAACTCATTTTGGTTGTAACTCGCTACCTCAACATCAACTAGAAAATCCCCTTTACGCCATTCTGTTGTTGGGGAACAAAGCCATAAAACGTTCGCGACAACGATAGGAAGGAAAAGGGGAGGGGGGAGAGAGAGTGGAAGGGGTACTGAATACAATGGAGCCAGCGGGCTTTGACCATATGATTAATCGATTATGACTATGAGGGTATAAAATTTTATAAGGGGATTTCCTACGTTGCTAGGCCCTCTACCATGTACCAAAAAAATGAAATGAGGCTAATTTTACTACGAAGTTGGTAAGGGATATTGGCAAGTATTGCAAATGTTACATAAAGTTGGTCTAATGTGGAACAGAATATAATTCAATTGCTCTCCAAGAATATAAACTGTAAGTAGAGAATACAAAAAAATTGGCATGTTTCATCAACTGAAAGTAAGAGCATGCATTTATATTACTGTACGTATTGTGAATACCTCTACTTATTGTGAATACCTCTACTTATTGTGAATACCTCTACTTATTGTGAATACCTCTACATATTGTGAATACCTCTACATGACATAAAATTTCCCGTTAATTTGTATTCATAGAACTGGAGCTCTTACAGTTAGAGTTACTCTTGAGCAGGTAGTACACACTTGCAGGTGCAGGAACAATCCTGCTGGGAAGACCTTTGATGTCAATGGTTCCGTCATTTTCAAACTATTGTATACTAGCAGGGAGCGTGTTTCCGACAGGCCATATTCAACGCTACAGAACGGAGTTCAATGAAAGGGTTTGTGTTATTGAAATTGCTTGTATCATTATTAGAGAAAATATGATGGCAAAAGATGTTTGAAATCAATAAGGGCAGGCTCCGACAACTCAAATTAAAGAAGAAGCCTCCGATTTTGCTGGATTAAAGTATTGTGAATATCTACAGTATACAGGATAATCAGAAATTTTGGTTAATTTGCTTTTACGTAACTGGTCCTTAACTCTTGGTAGATTCGTAAAAAACCCAAAGTAAAGAGTAACTTATATGAATATTCAGAGTTTCCTCTGTCTGCCCTCTTGTCCCCCGAGGCCTTCGGACCAAGTCCCAGGTAATGATTAGTAAAATTTCAAAATATAATATATATTACGTCATTTTTGATCCGCTAAGTTTTGAAAATTACATATTTTGATATTTAATTCGAGCCCGCCGACCTTGAAATCGCAATGTTTCCTTTTTTCCAGGGGATATAGGCCCTGACATATATCGAGTTTTGGACAGGTTTTTGCCTCGATCAGATCCTTCACCCACTCTTTACCTAGCCGTCTTCTCCCGTGACCAGAAAAAGACCCATCGATGTAGCTGACTTCATGCACAGAGAGAAAGAGACGCCTCAAGGGCCCAATTGATGCATTCGGGAACGACGCGTGTCGCACCACTCGGCAAAAGCCCAAGGCACGTAATCAATCCTCTACACCGCTACCTCGGCATGGGAAAATGTTCTTCCCTCCATCATTCCCTCCCTCATTCACTGTTTTGAATTTTCAGAATATTGAGCACATATATATCACTCAAGCTCGCACTCAAGCATTGGGTGTTGTTGGAGAAAAATTTTGGGCATGCTTTTATAATAGCTGATCTTTCATCTGTCAAAGAGCACGTTTTTTCAGCCAAATAATATGAAAGCGTTACGGTAATAATATACAGTGGTCTAATAATTGAAATTTCCAAAGCGATTATAGATATGTTGAAAGTAAGCTGTTCATTGGTAAGCAGTTACTGTATAATATGGGTTATCAAAAATATTGTCATATTATAATAATGAGAGAGCATATCAGTGACTTCCCCAGTAACGGCTTGTTTCTATTTAATACTATAATAGAGTCAATGCTTCTCGGATTTCACTAGCAAATGAACAGATTTTGAAAAATATTTGTATAGGTATCTTAGTTCTGCCGCAAGCAGACACGGGAATGTTTCTATCATTAGGCTTTATTATACTGTATGGACGCACGAATATATTGGAGATTTCGACGGGGCCATCTACACACCTGAACACTCCTGACCTCTGTGCTGAAACTAAGACTACCTTAAATCCAATTCCAGCTATAATGCCACGAAGAATTCCCACTGAGAGTTCTAAGTCTCGCACCAATGCAGTTCAATGGCCTACAGACGTTTTCTTCAAACCCCACCCCCACCCCACCATTACTCACTGGGCCACGCATCATGAACGCCTTCCATAGACTCCCTCCCCGAACCACCTACCTATCGTGATAGTCAGGGCATTGTTTGTCCTCTTTTCCTACTGAATTGAAAGCCTTTCAACTTCATATCATCAGCAAAATAATGTTAGTTGCTAAAAATCACTAAGAACAGGCTAAGAGCAACTTATGGATCTATTGCTAGCCACCACACACCAGCTCGAATCCTGGGCCTGCCCCGAGGCCGCAGCTGGACGGTGACACCGTGTCTAGGATAAAAATGGAATAAGATACCAGGATAACAAGATAAGGAACTCTTTAAATTATGAACAAAATCTCATCACCTAATTACATCAACAGTCTCGTAACCAAGGCAATAGTGTATAAACTCGAAAATGGAACAAAGTATGCAACCATTGGGAGAACAAAACACTGAACAAAGTACAGACACCACGTGGAAATGTAATAACACTGAGGGGCT
Source organism: Catajapyx aquilonaris (assembly GCA_000934665.2). Taxonomy (NCBI): domain Eukaryota; kingdom Metazoa; phylum Arthropoda; class Diplura; order Dicellurata; family Japygidae; genus Catajapyx; species Catajapyx aquilonaris. Next base: position 39,082 of record KZ538149.1, on the reverse strand, counting down.
GGAGGTGGCAGCATGGGGAGAGGGCGATGTGACCCCTTCGGCCTTCAGAGAAGGAAAGGATAGTTTCCCCGGCAACTCAACAGAGGAGTTGTTTACACCCCATTGCGCATGATTAGAATGCAGGCCAATGTCCCAAAGTCCTTTTCGCCTCCTGCGGCCAAGGATGACCTCGGAGGTCAAGTCCAATGTGCTTATGACCTTCCCAGTAAAAAAAACTACCCCTAATCATTCCCCTGGGGCATATGTCGAGGCCTCCGTATGGATTTGCATTGGTATAAAGGGGACAGACAGATATACGTCGAGAAATATGTATAGATGTACCAGTTTAGGGTAATTGCTTAATAAATTATTACTTAATTGCCTTTATGCAAATAACAAAATGTTAGGGATCAACAAAAAGGTTGGGAACCACTGTTCTAGATACTAGAACAGTGGTTGCCAACCTTTTTCGGGTAGCAACCCCCTTTTATGATAGGCAAGTAACCTGCGACCCCCCCTCCCTCCCCGAGTGTTAGGAGGCGTTGAAAAAAACTTTCGCAATGAAATGTCCTATGAAATATTTTTGATTTTTTTTAAAATAGTGATTTTTAAATTATAAAATTACTGCGGCCACGCGCGACTCCCCGGAAAAGGCTTCGCGACCCCCAGGTTGGACACCACTGAACTAGAACCTCCTCTAATAATTTGTACCCCGTGCTAGAGCCATGGGCTCTCTTAGGGGGATGGGATACCACCAGATTTTTTTCTGTCTGGAACTCTTTCTTGCATTTTTACTTTTTCCTTATTGGGGATGGGATAGGGACGGAAGGAAGCGGCTGTGGCCTATATTTACGGACACGACCCCGGAATTGTCCTGGTGGGACCATGGAAAACCACAGAAAACCACGGTCAGGTTCGGCGGCCCCCGTGGTTTGAACCCAGGACCTCCCGATTAGCAGTCGGATACCATATCCCCTCCGCTACCACTGCTTCGGTAGAACATCCTCTACAGTCTATACTCTATAGTCTATACCAGAGGTTCCCAAACTTTTTGAGTCGCGGAGCACTTTTCAGCCGGAGAGATATTCGTGACGGAGCACTAACATCATCGAGCCGCGTAGGCAGAAAAAAAATATGGGGCGGAGGGGGGGGGGGGCAGTGCCAAAATAGTAAATGGTAACGTGAGGGACGAAAGGTCGCAGCAGGCGAAATTTCTTTGGGCTCAAGGTCACACAAGCTACTGGGAGATTTGAATGGGTATAGCTTATTGAAGAATTCCTTTTTTCCCCAACCTCTTCGCGGAGCACTTGGTGAAGTTTCGCGGAGCACAGTTTGGGAACCTCTGGTCTATACAATACTTAATATCAGTTAATTATCAGTTTGTAGTGTTTCCTCCTTCTTAAAGCTATTTTTTCTCTCTGTGTTCATTTCCGCAATGCTGTTTCTGCATGGATTATGTGCAAGCAAAGGGCATAATAAATCTCTGAGATAATATTATCACATTAAGCCTTACACCAGGCCCTATGTCATAATCTCATTAATATGTTATTAGTGGACCAGCGTAACTAATATATTATCCTGTCCTGTTACCGCCCTTCTGCTACCGCATAAATTAAGAGCAGCAGATCCCTTTGCTGGAATGGACTCGCAACTTTGTTGTGGAGTGTAACACGATGTAAATGCTGTATACAACACTTTTGAGCAATTGTTTTGTGGGGTACATTTTACTGTACAAGAGTATATATGTGTTGGAGGACCTTGAGTAGGGAACTTCAGGCTTTGAGAAGAAGGCGAGCGGTTGAATCGGCCTTTCTGGTGGGGGTAACGCAACGCCCCCCTCCCCCCCTTTTTGTTCAGTGTGTTTGCATACGTTAGTTCAACTATAATATTGTATCTTGTGGAATACAGTGATACGTATATGAAAGCGTTCGACCCTGAAGTTATTTGATTATCCTGGTCGTGTAGACGTCTTTGCGAGGAGAACAGTTTTAAGTACAGTTACATGGAGGTTTTGTAATCCCAACCAAGCTCGGTCGTTTGGAAAATTATTAAGAACGTGTAATTCCAGTGTATTCATTCATCTGGGTGCCCTGACGTCAAGCGAATATTTTATATGCCTATGAGAATACAAAATTATAATGTATCGAAGAAGAGATGATTACAGCTATAGTGTGGAGTTATAGTATGGGTTAATATTAGTTAATGTCATTATTTTTTGTGGAAGAGTTCTGGGCACAGAACTCGGTATTTTGGACAGGGCTATATCGCTATAATTATGTGAAGTCATAACAAACTACTTTATATGTCATAATAAGAGATTTGAAAAATTATTACCCTTTCGTCTAATCATTCAATTGTACAGTACTTCTCACTTTACATTCGAATCTGCTACATAATACCTAACACCATAATACCGACAGCCCAAAATACCAACAGCCGAAATACCTATGCCCAAAATATCTACACTGCCATAATACCTACATTCGAGTACAATACCTATACTGTAGATGCATATTGTAAGCAATCCCTCGAAGACAGAATTTGGCAGGGGTAGGGCATGATGTACCAACATAACCCATCCCCTAACCTTCCTTTCGGATCCACGCCTATCTTTCAGCAGATGCAAGCCTAGGAAAGTAGGTAAAGTGGGGGTCTCCCGATATGAAAGCGTAGCCTCTTTTAAACCTGGGGCCGATTGAACATTAACAAGTGAGTCTAACATCCAAGCATGATTTTTATTGTATAGTAGTACAGTGTAGGTCAGTGGTTTCAAACTTTTTACCAACTGCGACCCCTAAGCATGTTTCCATAAATGAGGGGTGTGGTGGAAAAACATGATAACTGACAAAGTGTAATTTTTCATGAGAGCGAATTGAAGTTTGCAATTTCTGAACAAATCATAGGGAATGCTCGTTTGGATCTAGTCCGTGTAGCTGTCTCGTCCATGATACATGAACTTGGAGTAAGTTATACCAAACTGTTTGTCATGTCTTATACATAGTTGCTAGGTGTTTAGGTAAAAAATGACAAAAATGTCAGTTATCATGTTTTTCCACAACACCCTCAAATGTGCGACCCCCCTCCCCTGGCCCTTTCTACAACTGCCCCCTTTCCAGAAAACATATAGACTCTGTACGGCCACAAAAATAGTTCAATTGACACAGAAATTGCAAAAAAAGACAGTTGAACCAAGGCTCGCGACCCCCCCGCGACCCTGCCCGCGACCCTGCCCGCGACCCTGCCCGCGACCCCCCGGTTGGAAACCACTGGTGTAGGTATTATGAGAGTTTAGGCCTTATGGCAGTTTAGCTATTTTGACCAGTAGGGGTATTATGGAATATTATTGTAGGTATTTCGGCTGTCGGTATTATGGTGTTAGGTATTATGAAAGAGAAGGTTACATTCAACTCTGTAATGAACGTGTTCCCTGCTACGCTGATATCCATCAAACGTTCTGTATATCTTAAGTGTGGAACTGGAAGCTTATTGGTAGCCGGCCAACTTGCGCTGTGTCTGGTGCTCTAAACTGAATATAATTAGGCTGGAAATGCCAAAAACTGTGGAAAAGCAGTATTAAAAAGATGCCAGTAATTTGGCACTTGAGGATGCTTTTAATTAATGAGTTATATCCGTGGAAGGGTTAATATTGGAACAAGTAAATATTTCTGTTATTAGGCTAAATAGAGCATTCTTAGTGACGACTATAGCTGTTTGGCCCAGAAAAAAGAAATTGTTTATAGGACCTTTGTATCAAATGTTTGAATAATACAATATCGTCTGTAATACTATTCATATTTTACCGCTAGCACTAGCCGTACAATTCGACAAGTATTTTTTCAGTTGCAAGGTACGAGATTATTAGAATATTTTAATTACTGTTTCTAAAAATAAAGGTCTCAGGATGTCTCTTTAATGTTGTTGTACAATAACACAATTCCTGGTCCCAGCTAAAATAGGTCCCACAAACTACAGTAGTTTGAATCTGTCGATTATGTCCTCAAGACTCCTCTGTCGGGCTGGATATCGAGCCTATGCATTTTAAAATAATGGGCCTCTATAACGGAACATTTTTATGTCTCCCGCTGGTTCCATCCCTACCGTGCTATCCGGAGTTAGTGAAAAGAGACAGGGAGGTTGTTCTAATAAATTCTTCCAACGACAATGGCTATAGAGACGCCCTGAAATCATCGTGGAAGCAACTTGCTCTTAATTTCAAATCCGTATAGGGTTCATATCATTTCTCTGTGTAGATTTTAATGGAAAACATTCGTTGCATACAACATGCGCCAATCGCATCTGTTTGGGTGTGAGGTAGAATATTCATGAGTCAGCACTGCCTTTATGGGTGGACGATCTACACTCTACACTTCTACAGGGTGGTTAGTAACCCCACCTTTGACTTCAAACATGCCGATCCCTTGGCCTACTTTAAGGCCAAAATACTTTACGTCAGTTTTAGACTGCAGGGCTTAATTACTTCGTGGCGTGCAGCGGCAATTCAGTTTTTATTGTACCTGTATTAGCATTTGTGGCATAGAAAATACCCTGTACAGTGCTCTACACGTATAGCAAGGCTGTTTGATGGGTGATATGCCCATCAGGATATTCTTTATACCCTAGTGCTAACAGAATCTAAACTTAACTGCCGTCGCAAAGCAATTAAGGCTCGCAGTCAATAATGATATACAGTATTATAGGTTTACTCGCTTTGCTCCGCAGGGGGCTTCGCCCCCCCCCCCCCCNCCCCCCCCCCCCCCTCGTGGGGCCGCGCCTCACTTGCGCGCCTTCGGCGCGAATTGGTCGGGTCCCGCGCAGTTCCTCCTCGGTCTCCGTAACTCTCCGAGGCCCGGTGCAGGTGCACCCGGCCGGCCCACACTTACCCCACTCTCCGTTGCGAACAGAGCAAGTCTTTTTACGCAAAAATTGGTCGGAGCGAGGTGGTATCCGTTTACAGAACACCCATGACGTCACCACTAAAGGTGTGGAGTATCAGAATGCGCCCTAGCTGACGTATCGTGAAAAGGGCAGCATGATGCAATAACCGGCACAGATGACGTAGTGGCAGAGTTGAGTAGGGGAGGAGGAGGAGTTGCGGGGTCGGGGGCAGTGGATGGCTGTCGGTGGCGGATGCGACCGCAGCTCTCGTCTGTCGAGCGGGTGGGGAAATGATCCGGGGGTGTTCGCGGATACAGTTAATTTTTTATCTGAAAAACGGCTGGGGATTTAACGATTATGAGCATTTTTGGAACCAGTAAAGCAGGGGCAAGGAATCCAACGGTGTAAGTCCGAGGTCTCTGCGACGCCGGGAAGTGCGAAATCTTTTCCATCCTATATATCCTATAAGCTATATTCTCCTCGTCGGAGAGGGGCTTAATATATACTTGATGATTGATGGAATGCGGGGAGGTGGCCGAGATGGTAGCGTCTCGGCTTGCTGAGTGAAAGGTCCCAGGTTCGATCCTCGCCTGGGACCCTTTCACCTGCGTCAGAAGGGTCTCTGACCCGCGCCTCCCTAACCTAGCCTCCTAGCACATGACCCTTTTACTGCACTTGCACCCATGTTCCCTCCCCAGAAATCCCTATCCTTACCCATTGTCCTTCATTCCCTGCACCGGAGTTACAAGAAAAATGGAAAATAGAAAATATGTAATATGGTGGTAGTCCACCCCCAACATTGACACTGTCTCATGGGGTACACAAAAAAAAGTTTTATGGAATGCAAGTGGTGGCCCCAACAATCCTACCTGCAATATTACTAAGCGGGGAGGTAAGTAAGCAGTGATTGATTGTCTTGTAGAATAAAAAGGATTACTCTACCTGAAGCAAATGTAAGAGTTACTGATCGCATCATGTACGAGACGTCAGGGTACATGGAAATTTGTGCTGCAATAGTTTGTAACAAAGGGGGCATCCGTTGGAAATATGATTCGGTTTCAAAAGTCGTAAAATTAATCTGACACTACCAATTGTAGCACTCTAAATGGATAATGCCCTGCAAATAACATGAGTGTAACAAGCTGGTTTTATGGACCGCGGAAGATTAAATTATCATGTACATAGTTATTTGGTGAGGATTATATAGCACGTCCAAGAGCTCGTCTCAAAGAGTATAGTACTGTAATTGTATACTACAGTTAGGAACACTGATAGCATACGCACAGGGTAGTCGGTATCTTACGCATGATGGGCAGATAATGGCAATCCCTCGCGGTAACGCGTGCGCCCACGGATATGAAGGTCCCGGGTTCAATCCCCACCCGGGGTTCCCACCTTTATCCATGCAGAGTTGGGCCATCTCTGGCTTCATTTCGGGTGGCAATTTCCGACAGACTAAGCCACCCGGGGGAGTTCACAAAATGACCAATTAACGACAGCGCACATGCACTTTGCACATCCCCTCCCACCTACCCTTGGAGTACACTAAAAAGATCCTTCTTAATTCACTCCAACAAATCCCGATGGTGGTAATTCCACCCCCCCCCCCCCTAAGGAGTAGATAGCTCCCCCCGTGGGGTAATGTAAAAAAATAAAATAAAATAAAAAATAATGGCAATCCCTTGACACCCAAGGCCAAAATACTAGACGTCATTATTACCTGGGAGGCGTCATTATGGCGGCGGCAGAAATACTTAGGTTGTCACCCATGCCATATAAATTACAGGCAGCCCCCGTTTTAAGTTTTACGTTTCACATTAACGACCTTTTTAAAATGACCTAAAACTGAAATTTAAAAATGCAAAAATTGAAATAATAATAATAATAATAATAATAATAATAATAATAATAATAATAATAATTGATTGGCTAGCCCCAGAGGGGCCTTCTGCCAGACCTTTATTTTGATGTTATACAATTTTGGGAATCCCATTTTTTGAAGCGCCCGGGCCCACGGGCAGGATGACAGGAGGGGATGTGCAAAGTGCAGTGAATCTGACGCTGTGGTCATTTTTAGTGAACTCCCCCGGGTGGTTTAGTCTGTAGGATATACCACCCGAGACGAAGCCAGAGGTGACCCTGAACTCTGCACGAGATGAAGGGGGTGTCCCCGGGCTGGGATCGAACCCGGGACCTTAACATCCGTGGGCGCGCACGTTACCGCGGCGCCACTCCGTCTCCCTGCAAAAATTGAAATAACAAAACATTCGAAACAGTGAGACATCTCTGTCACCGTCGCGTCGCCTGTGAGTCTAAACATGCAAGAGGGGATTATTTTGTTTTAGTGCGGAATTATTATTCTCTGCATTCCTCGAAACTGTAGGATTCGAACTGTAGGACTAATACTTGTTGTTACAATAATACACACTGGAACTGCAGTTCTTACCAAAAATGGGAAATGAATCCTCAGAACCAGATGACCCTCAACCTGGAACCTGCCATGTAACGTGTGCATTAAATTTATGATTCAAAATTATACTCTGCATAAAAAGCAACAGTATCGTACGGCAAATGGGAAAAATGGGGAAATTTTGGAGCCTATCCATTCAATTACATTATAATTCGGTCTCGTTTGACGACTTTCCACTTTACGACCCTGTTTTTCTGGAACCTCATCCCGCAAAACGGCGACAACTGTATTAAATGCTAATTATCATTGGAACTAGTCTAGAGAGATCAAATGACACCATACATAAAATAATGTCCATCTGGTGCGCGCAGGAATCCAGTTAGCAGTTTTTTCGAAGTACGACAATTCCAAAACATCCCCCAAGCGTAGTACCTTTAATTTCGTATATGTGTTTTTACGTAAATATCAAAATGTGCATTTTTGAAGGCAAGGCTGGTTTTTGAGTCACTATTGCACTTTGCGTGAGTTTGTAAACCTCCAGCTTCTCTCCGGGTGATTTCTATTGTTGATTTTTCCCCCCTGATAGGCCTCCAAGGGCCTTTTTGGGGGGTGGCACACCACCATCAGTTTTCTTGTATTTTTTCTTCATCTCCGGTGCAAGGAATCAAGGACATTAGGTAAGGATAGGGATTTGCGGGGAGGGCATACGGGTGCAGGTGCAATGACTCAAGTTTGGGCCAGGTGCAGTCCCCCAGGAGGTTAGGTTTCCAGACACCTCCTTAGCGCGGGTCAGAGACCCTCCTGACGCAGGTGAAATGGAGCTCCCCAGGCAGGGGCTCGAACCTGGGGCCTTTCCCTCAGCAAGCCGAGACGTAACCATCTCGGTCATCTACACCTCCCGGAGATTTCTATTTTCGAGTGTTGGGTCTGACGAGTGACCGGGTTGGCAGGGTGGAAAAATCTCTCACAACTCCAACCCCGTTGCTCGTGAAAACTCATGCAACATACACTACTGATTTTAAAATAGTAAAACTGAACTTCATAAACAAATCACACACTTACAACAATGGGACTGTGTAATCATGGATTTTTGTGCACGCATTAGATGTAAAATAATTCACATATAGGCCCTACTCATGGTTAAAAATTTGATCAAACTAAATTTCGCCTCGATCTCTACTCGCAATTAAATTATTCTAATCCTAAGGGTTTCGTTCCTGAGGAAAACCTTCCAGTGTAGTGGAAGCTGTCGCAAAGCGGCGAGAAATACTTGCATCTCGATCTGTCTGGCTGCCTGCTTCCACGATGACATCAAAACAAAAGAGAGAGTCCGCCAGAGCGATCCTGATCCGCCTCTGCGTGATATCCCACTTTATCTCAATTGGACGATGTGAAGACGTTCACGAAGGGACGCAAATCAGATTACATGTTGGAAGGTTCCTCTAGGAATATTCAGGAAGCTACGCCATATGGTGCACTTGCGCATAGCCGTAGAGTATACAAATATTCAAACGATAGGGAAGAATCATCCACGTATACAGTTTATGGATACCGTATGCCGGTATGCGATCTGTGATTAGTTCCATACACCATAAGTGTCGAGATTGATTACTAATTTTGACAATGGGCCTGTAGAAGTAAAACTAGTTGGTGGCAAGAATTAGTCCCCCCCCCC
>KZ538149.1:0-30134 GCA_000934665.2 Catajapyx aquilonaris | reverse complement strand
CCCCCCCCCACCCCACACACACTATGCTGTGACCAGGCACACCCGGTGGCATCCGATTAGCTGCAATGACGCCTTCATTGTCATCGACAAAGCTCATTTGCTGCAATTTTGAACCTGCATTGCGATACTTGTTTGGAGCCGATATGACTCATGCCCAAGTCAGGGGATTTGCTCTACAATCCTGACTAAAAACCGCGGCTTTGTCAACTGTGTCAACTCAACCGAGACAAGAACGAATGGAAATACATTGCGCTTATAATGGACCAACAGATTTAGTTCACTCCTGAGTGGGAAGTTGCGGTTTAGCATTTATACCTGATTATGACTGGCCCTGACTATACTCTCTAAAAAAAGTAGAGTTAAAAAAAACTCAATAAGAGTTAAATTAACTCTTTTAAACCTTGAAAGTGGTCATTACCAAAAATGAGTTATAATAACTCTTTGCTGGAGTTAAAATAACTCTTTTAGTTCATTTCATCCTCCGAAAAGAGTTATTAATTCACTCTTTCGGAGGATGAAATGAACTAAAAGAGTTGTTTTAACTCCAGCAAGGAGTTATTATAACTCATTTTTGGTAATGACCACTTTCAAGGTTTAAAAGAGTTAATTTAACTCTTATTTTTTTAGAGAGTAGGTCTACCCGGGTCTACCCTTCCCCAAATTTGCATATAGTGTTGCGAAAATCAATATCGCTTTATTATATTACATATGGCAAATTAGTGCGCCAGCAACGCAGCATTCACCTTCATTTGGTCATAGGATCAAAAATTCGAAGCTATTGCTATACTGTATATATTTGATGTCTCTTTATTCCCTATATGCAAGAACTTAAATTTACAATTAACCTTTGATAAAGGCGGCTGGAGGGCATATAATAAGCTGAATGATGCTAGCGGATCTCCAAGCTGAAGCCCAATGATGTTCGTCTACCGGAGAAAAACAATTCAAATGAGTCTAGCAATGTCAGATTCAAGTCACTAGAACGCCTCCTGATCAATTCTTCCATGGCGCGTTGGCAGTAAGGGGACGCGCAAATGGGAAAGATTGTGGCATGGATATTGACGCCATATGAACCTTCATAACGCCGGTGGGGTGCCATATTGAAGACGGAAATGTCCTGTGGAACGAGAATGGAATGGAAAATATGATCAGAGGGAACTTGTGTGCACGGGAGAACAACAAAAAGTTGGAGAGTAAAAAAAAATCTATGTAGTTTATTACTGTATACTGTATTACTGTATACTATGATATTAGTTTCATCTCTGCCAAATTGTGCACGATATGATTATAATATAAACTTATTATACTTTGGTATCTGCATTGAACACAATAATACAATGATACAATTGGATCGATTTCATTGTGAGTATAGTATGAAGTCAATGCGCTTTAGGGAACTGTACTTAATATGCAAGTCGTGCATGAGAAGAGAAATAATATTATTATACTCACTTTATGACGATAAGGGGTTACCGATGAAGTAGCCTACGTCCCAAATGTATTACTACCTGAAAATGCTAGGCCAAATCAATCACCTATTCAAACTCTGAATTGCAATGAATTTCTGATTGGGCACATCGGAAAATTTGGCATCGAAAGTCAATGCTGATTGAACTTTTTTTTGTAGGCCATGTTCTCTTTTAGGCGTTAAAATGATGTGCTCCAGGCAACCTAACATTTGTAGCTAATACCTAAATAACTAATGTTACCATTCAAAAGGAACTGTTTAAAATTAGCGGTTTAGTTCCAAAATATTGCTAATTAAAACGGACATTATTTTCAACTGAAACACGCACCTTGTAAGTATGCTCAAGCAAATGAGAATGGATTGCTTCATCTTGCTTCAGTAGAATTGTCTCTAATTCCAGGCTGACATAATGCAAATAAAAACATGACTTATCATGGAAGATACAGACCAGAATCGGAGGCTATACTGTGATGCCGTCGCGTCGGTCTTTCCGCAATTTCAATTTTATTTTGCTTAATCGTTGTAGTAAGAGACAGTTGTATGGACATGGGAGATAAGCTCCGATTGTGAAGGATTATGTATTGTTAGTACCGTACCTGTACATAATTGAAGATTTTCACTAATTTATGTTGACATGTACAACTTGCCCTAAAACCAGACATTTACTGCGCCTATGCTAGTGCGAGTATGGGATAATGCAGTTATAACACTGTAACATCTAGCTGGTACTGCATGTACGCCTTATAGAGACAATCATGTGCCTCACTCGTAACGTCCCTCACTCATACCGACACCAACTGAGTCTGAATCGTTATTGGTTATTGTACATTGTTTCTCTCGCTTCAAAATCGTGGTGCATCGTGTGTTCAAAAATGGGAGGGGATTTGGTATAGAGCACTTATCCATTCATATGATTTTTGTGCTCAGAACGTTCACCACAATCATTCCATAGATACACAAATGCTGGTGACATGCACGGGTGTACGTAGGTTCACCTCGCATGTTTTCATATTTTTTGTTAAGTAAATATGCATTTCAATAAAAAATATCAGGCAGCTACCGGTATGTCCTGCTTCTTTCTGTGAGAGAGAGCTCTTACACCTCGTAGTGCAACAATGGCGTACTCTGGGAAAATTGATGGAATCGTATCACCGCCTAAAATTTGGCGTGAGAAAGGTGAATGGCACGTGTGCCACGAATCGACATGAAATGCACTTTGATTCAAAGTTAGTGTCAGACCAATCGCCGCGCCGTCAGAAGCTAACACGTAGCCTATCCCCTCCCTACATGATTGTCACATATGGGTGGGGTTATCACAAACTGTTGAAGGACGAATGGCGATGCCTGACTGTAGAATGATGACAGTCAGTACAAGCGAATTACTCTATAATATTATGGCGTGGTTAAGGCTCCATTGGCCTTTTGTTGGGGGAAAGGGCACGTGTGACCGTTGTCCAACAAGTCAATCATTGACAAGGAAATGCAATGCTAAGCGACATTGTTGATTCACCCAAAATCGTCCGTTAAAGAGGTTCATCTTTTAGCAGCTTGAAAACATCCGAACCATGGTCATAGAAAGTAAGGTCTGGACACTCCCACCTACCCCCTGCCGGGGCGTTTTGCAGAAGGTGCTCACTTGAGAGCGTCATGAGACATTTCAGTCTCCGGATAAGTGGCGACCCTACTGGAATAGGCTTAACTTTATAGGTACAAAAGGGAAGCGCTACATGCGGGCCCAAAATGACCGCCGGCGCCCATGTTGGGTCCCCCAATGTAGCGCTTCCCTTTTGTACCTATAAAGTTCAGCCTAGTCCGGTATGGTCGCCACTTATCCGGAGACTGAAATGTCTCGTGGCGCTCCAGTGATAACATCAGAATGTAGTATAAGTGTCCGGGGGCTGATCCGAACATGCCTAGCCTTGCAACTTTTTAGGTCTGAAATTTCCCAAGAGTTCTTGCCTTACGGGTTTTGCAAATAATATATAACTTAATTTGGAGGCTACTACATTACACCTGAAAGTGACTTATCTCCTATTACTCAAGGTGGATTCGCAATCTCGCGAGGCACGGTGTTTGCAAGCGAATTTAGGTTGCGAGAAAATCAACCACCGCATCACATATTCCTCTATACGTACTCGCTATGCTTTAAAAAGGCTATAACTACGTAAATAAAAGGTGGGACGCCAGAATTAATTTTCTCGCAATCCATTCCTAATTACCGTTTCATACGTCGGCATATACAAGTGAAATACATCATTTAATTTGTGAGTCTAAAAACAGTTTCGAGGTAATCGAAGGCCAAGATTTGATATTTATTTATTTATTTATGTATTTACCACGTGATCCCTTGTTTTACTAGACCGGAACACATTCCATAATTATTTACATAAAGTTAATAAAAATGTAAATAATAATCGTACATGATGGGGCTGAGATAATATCACTAGTCAACAAGGTTTTTGGCACATGAACCATTTTAGCTGTTGCATTCAACGCGCTGATTCCGAATATGAAGTCAGAAAGTTTCCATCACCCTCCATTTTTGTAACAGCGATACGTCATTTTGTGGAACATAGTCAAAAACTCAAAATACACTGCATATTGCTCAATGAGGAGAGGTGTAGATGGCCGAGATGGTAACGTCTCGGCTTGCTGAGGGAAAGGCCCCAGGTTCGATCCCCACCTGGGGACCTTTCCTTTCACCTGCGTCAGGAGGGTCTCTGACCTGCACCAAGGAGGTGTCTGGCAACCTAACCTCCTGGGGAACAGCACATGACCCGTAGCTACGACATTGCACCTTGCACCCATGTTCCCTCCCCAAAAATACATATCCTTTCCCATTGTCCCTGTTTCCTTGCACCGGAGAATGAAGTGAAAATATATATACAGAAAACTGATGGTGGTATGCCACCCCCTATAGCTCCCGTAAGGGACATCACGGGGTAAAATAAATTTTTATAAAAAATATTGCTCAATGTGACTAATACAGGGCTATTCATAAGTCTTGACCCTATTTTAAAAATTCACCAAAAATACACTACACAACAGATAGTTGTAATTAATATACCAAAGGAGCGAGAAAGGATCCGAGTTTTTTTTACACACATTACAAATGTTCAATGTGTCCTCCTCTGGAGATGCGGCACACATCTAGCCGATACTCCATTTCGCCCCATACGCGAGCAAGCATGTGACATGCTTGCTCGCGTATGGGGCGAAATGGAGTAAATTTTTGTTAGGTCAATCATTGAGAGTTTGTGACAGCCATGGTGATGCGGTGGCGAAGTTCCTGGACATTGGCAGTGAGTGGAGGCACAAGGACAGTGTTGTTCACAAATCCCAGTAAGAAAAAGTAGCGAGTTAAATCGGGTGACCAGGGTGGCCACCGCATTAACACCTCATCATCCATCGGGACTTGTGCGTCCAATCCAACATCGTGGTAGGTTTTGGTTGAAGTACCATCGCACCTGGGTATGTAAATTAGGTGGAGCACCATCTTGTTGAAAGAGGTAATCCTCTGTGTTCATTTATAATGTATAATTTATCATTTTCTAACTACTGCCTCCTAGCGGCACAGCAAGGCTACAACACGAGAGGGGTTTGCTGTAAAAAAAACTCGGATCCTTTCTCGCTCTTTTGGTATATTAATTACAACTCTCTGTTGTGTAGTGTATTTTTGGCGAATTTTTAAAATAGGGTCAAGACTTATGAATAGCCCTGTATATGGTCAACAATGATTTTGTTGAATGAGCCATTTTCACTTTTTCTTATGTATTAGTATGCGCTGAGTTTGAATTCGAAGTCAAAGTATTTCTATATCGGTATCCATTTTCTTGTAACAGGCCTTACTCTCCCGAGAGTAGGCCTATTTTGCATAGGTCAATATACTTAATTTATTGGGCAACATTGGGTTTTGATTGAGGCACTGTTTTTGGTGTCTCTCATGTATTAGAAGGCGCTGATTGTGAACATGAAGTCAGAATTTTAATATCGGCATCCCTTTTCTTGTAGCAGGTGTACCTTGTTTTCTAGAATCACTGAACATTGCTCATTGTCACCTTATGCATATTTTTGTAAAAATTATTCCATATGAGGATTTTAATATATCTACAATGGGGGCATCATAACTAATCCATACCAAGCCCATACTATAGGCCCTACTCTCTAAAAAAATAAGAGTTAAATTAACTCTTTTAAACCTTGAAAGTGGTCATTACCAAAAATGAGTTATAATAACTCTTTTCTGGAGTTAAAACAACTGTTTTAGTTCATTTCATCCTTCGAAAGAGTGAATTAATAACTCTTTCGGAGGATGAAATGAACTAAAAGAGTTGTTTTAACTCCAGCGAAAGAGTTATTATAACTCATTTTTGGTAATGACCACTTTCAAGGTTTAAAAGAGTTAATTTAGCTCTTATTGAGTTTTTTTAACTCTATTTTTTAGAGAGTATATATTAGTTATTACTTACTCACAAATTTATTTCAAAGTGTATGACTCAAGCCTACATTAAGAGAGGCTTTTTGATATCATAAAAATGCCGATATTACTTAAAAACTAAAGGTGATAGAAGATATCGGTGAACACATTTGAAATCAGTACAAATAATACCAATAAGCGTACAATAAGAATCACACATATGTATATACATGTGCCGCAAATATTTTAATTTTGTTGATCAGTGATACAAATGAAGTACTTTTTTACCTTAAAATGCAGGGAGGCGGAGTGGTGCTGCGGTAACGTATGCGCCCACGGATGTTAAGGTCCCTGGTTCGATCCCAACCCGGGGACACCCCCTTCATCTCGTGCAGAGTTCAGGGTCACCTCTGGCTTCGTCTCGGGTGGTATTTCCAACAGACTAAACCACCCGGGGGAGTTCACTAAAAATGGCCACGTTAAAGACATTGCACTGCACCCTGCACATCCCCCTCATGTCATCCTGCCCGTGGGCCCGGGCGATTCGCTCAAGGTTCCAGCATTGTACTGCATTGTACTTCAATATAATAAAGGTCCGTGCTCCACACCTGATACGGTCTAGCACTACCCGGATTATTATTATTATTATTATTATTATTATTATTATTATTATTATTATTATTATTATTATTATTATTATTATTATTATTACTGCTGCCTTCGGCTTTAAAAATGCTTGGATCGACATAATGTTCAGTAGTAGCTAAGATACTCGTATGTACCATCATGTCAAAATATGCGGTCCTCTTTAGAGAACAAATTCGTGAAACACTTTTTATACTCTCATGGTTATTGCATTTTTGATACTGTAGCAGTGATTATACGGTGATTGTAAGAGAGGAGACAAACAATATATTCAAGCAATGGCAATAAAATTATGTGCTGGTTTCCTTTTACCGGATTAATTTTGCAAGCTACCAGCCGAGTAAATCTTTGAACACAATGATAGAGGAGTCTGTATAACAGGGTCTCAGGTAGGATTACCATTGGCTTTCATGAATATGCGCCGTTCCTGCTTTCAAAGGCCGATGCACTCTATGAGGTATACAAAAGCAGAAAACAAGCATATAATAATTTTGCAAAGGAGGGTCTTTTATTGCTCAAGTAATAAAATCGTAAATTCATACATGATTCTACATTCTCTACGCTGTCTATGTAGGCAAGCGTTTGTATATTCAAACCAGCAGTAGGTGTACCTTACACTTTGACATAATTTGGAGACGCTAATGAGTATAGAACAAAGGAGGTTTTACGGTTGATTGTGCTCATCATAGCATACTGGGTATTGCAGTAGACATGCTTACGAAATTAACTCTTTCAGGCAAAATCGTAACAATATTGATACTGTCACAATGAGGAAGAGAGGGGCAAGTAGACTACATTATGCAGTCACAAAGGTGTATTCCACACAAAACTGCAATTTATGCTGTCAAGCTGAGCCACAAAGAAACTTTTTGTTGCATTGTCACTGTTATGCCCACCAGATCGATTTTAGTGCACATCTCTGAGAGACAGCTGATTCATAAATGCATTTTATCAATGATACGAT
Source organism: Catajapyx aquilonaris (assembly GCA_000934665.2). NCBI lineage: Eukaryota > Metazoa > Arthropoda > Diplura > Dicellurata > Japygidae > Catajapyx > Catajapyx aquilonaris. The sequence continues at coordinate 22,640 of KZ538149.1, read as the reverse complement.
ACATTACGGAACGAACGGCCTGCTTTATGACACCGCCGAAATGAAGTGAATTTTTGGCGAGCATGAAGTCTAAATTAACGGAATGCGCACGTACAGTATGGTAATATTGCTACATATTGTCTGCTTTATCATTCCACGGACTGTATGTAACTTTTGTTTTATTTACATATATTGATAGTTATGAGAAAATAACGTATTTGTATCATCCCGTGAAAAAGAATGCTTGAGCTAATAAGCACTATTAAAGTATTGCATCATTGCACAGATTTGAAGGAGAGAAACGCTAAGCAACCATGAAAACAACGCATTAACTAATACTGGTATCTCAAAATCCCGCAATAAAATGTTGAGATTTCAGCTCTTAACTATATTAAATAACTGGCAGGTTACCCGGCGATGCCCAGGTATGTTGGGGTGCTGGTGAAGGCAGGGGTACATATATTTTAGGAAGTTTGTTTGTAAAATTTGCGTACCATACCCTCAAAACTCGATATACCTTAAAACAGGCCTTATTTTCAATAATTTTCAATAAGCCAAAGTTAGTCACTTTCTGAGATAGATTACCTGCTTCGGTTATAGCGTAGTCGACGCAGATATGCTGATTGGATGTGTAAAAAGAGGAATGCGGATAGAGTTGGATAAGGAAAAGACTGCACAGCCATGTGTTTTTTCCCCAGAATTTTTAACCCCACCTCACACCCCCACCTCGTTCCATATGTTTGCCCTGAAGAAGTTTAGAAATTTACGTACAGACGCATGGTGGGTAATGTTGTTTTCAACACGGAATAATTTTTGGAAATACTGTTTTTGTGTCTGGAAGTCTACCCAGGCAACAAGGTGTCGTCAGTGTGACGTCATTTTTTGGACGTGACATTCGTCATATTGACGTAAAGGAATGACGTCTTTTTTGGTCATTATGACACAAAAAAGACGTCATTACGACGTCCGTCATGGACGGAAATTAGACGTCATCAATTGACGAAATAATGGCCATGGACGGCAATTAGACGTCAGCAATTGACGAAATAATGACCATGGACGGAAATTAGACGTCAGCAATTGACGAAATAATGACGTCCATTCCTAAGGTCGTCCTGATTAAATATGGCAAGGCTGGTTCACAAAAAGGTATCGCGCCACCTCAAATGCTGCGTGAAAAGTCTGACCGCGACACAAATTTTTAAATATGAATAAGTGGATTATATACTTTCAAATCCCACAAAATCCCGGAATGACACTATACCTCGTACGAACTCACGTGAGGTGTCCAAATAGAGTAATTGGCGGATGCGTTGAATTTACGGCGATGGGACGTGTAAAAAAGAGAGGCGCAAGATATACAGTATAGATGCAATGCAAAATAATGATGGTTTAATTTGCTAGGTATTGTTGCATAAGGCCGGCATTTCCATGGGATTGCAAACTTGGAAAAGAGTAATATAGTTCCTATATTGTTATTGATGTTGATATCATGATGTTAATTGTTCAGGCCCGAGTAGTGAGAAGATTCGTGTTGTGGGAGTTACGTTCATTTTCGGGAGCTGAAACATGCGGCGTTAAATTCCTCGAAACATGTAATTCCCGATGAGCTAGTTTAAGGCGGTGTAGGGGCTTCCCCTGGATTTCTATAAGGGACAAACAAACTCACATCCTTATGGCAGAACTCTTTGGGAGTCATCCCCTAACTACATCAACAGTCTCGCAACCAAGGCAACAATGGTTAAACTCGAAATTGGAACAAAGTACAACCAATGTGAGTCCAAAACAGTGAACAAAGTACAGACACCACGTAGAAATGGTATAACACTTGGGGATGACGTTAAACCAACCACTATGTACAGAATTCGACCCCACCTGTTCAGTTCAGAGCTCATGAGGGGAAGGATGTAATGTGCGATCTGATCGCACCGCAAGCTGGAGTCTGACTGCTCCTCCAGTTCCTCCTGGTGCGTCAAGAAAAAAAACAACTCCACCTTTCTGACCTTGGACATGGTCTACTATTGTCCCACCTCTTCTTATTGATTTGTTTTGAATGTGAAATTCGAAAGGGGACAGGGGATGGTGGGGGTGGGTGGAACAACAGTGGAGGGGGGGACAGGGGCTTTGCTGGCGGGAATGGAATGGAGGGGCTGGAGGTGGTAGTGGGGAGAGGCCGATGTGATCCCATCGGGCGTCAGAGAAGGAATGGGCAGTTTCCCCGGCAACTCAACAGAGGAGTTGTTTACACCCCCATGGCGCATGATTAGAACTCGGGCCAAAATCCCAATGTCCTTTTCGCCTCCTGCGGCCAAGGATGACCTCGGAGGTCAAGTCCAATGTGCTTATGACCTTCCCAGTAAAAAACTACCCCTAATCATTCCCCTGGGGCATACGTCGAAGCCTCCGTATGGATTTGCATCGGGATCAGACAGACATACGTCGAGTAGACTATTATAAAATTGTATAATAATAATAATAATAATAATAATAATAATAATAATAATAACTTCATTGAAAATTGCGACCTCACAGTTACATCTGCACCTGTTCAAATCAGACATTTTCGACCTATCTCGGGAAAGTCAACTTGTCTTTCCCTTTCCCCACTCTCGCCTGTGGCCTCATTGGTTTCCAGAAGGAGGTCTGGGTGGAGTTTATGTCTGCAGTGCAACATGCATTTATTGCCCAGACCCATCTCGCTGCATGATGCCCTGGGAAAGCCGACAGCGCGGCGGCGACTAGGCCCAGCTCCAAATCACGGGGGATTTTGTTGTAGTTGGCCGGGCTTATGACGTTCGAATTTCGCCAGATGGACCTAATGAAAGGGTTTGCCACTTCCAGACACGCAGCTGATGGCGACTTTGCCTCGATATTTTATTAAGGCTTGAACAATCATCTCCTCCACTTTATAAGTTGCACTGACATACGTGCTTGGACTGAGGTAAAATAAATCAGAAGGTGAGAGTCTCAGGTTTGGAATGACTGAATGCGACTGAATGACTCGTGTAACTTTTAAAATGCAATGAAATGAATATTTTCAAAGAGGGACACTTTCTCACGAAAGGTGTGCGGAAAATATGCCAAATTATGCTTAAAACCACAGGTAAAAGACACCATTATGAGTGGACAGGTTCTCTGGCATTTGATCGTATTTTAATTTCTATATTTTGACAAAAAAAGTGCTAAAATGCGATTTTGGTAAGCTGTGCTTTGTCCACAGACGATATGCGCTAAGACAGAGGAAAACCTCACTGGCCCAGTTTGACTTATGATTACCTATTAGTATGGCATTTCATACTAATAAAGCATATTTTTCATGCTGCTCGTTTAGTAGAAGATCGTAAGAGAACGAGAATATCCACGAACACAGATACGTAATCATGCATCACATTGGTAGTGGGGCATTTTTCAGACATTACTCACTTACTGGGTAATTCTTTTTGACACTAGTCTTCACTACCAAAATTCCTACTTTGTCCACACTTCGTAGAGATGTAGCTCCTGAACAGCAATATTGTCCTGACAAAATGGCATAGGACTTTTTCATTTAGAACAGTGTCCTTTACTTGTCGTTTCACGCTGTAATAATATTTTCCAAACACCTTGTAGATTATTCATGTGTATGGGAAGAAGATGGTATGGGATTGGGGACTGCTCCGGCAAAGCGGGTGTTGGTAGAGTACGTACGTATACATAACTACAATATTATTTTATGCTCAGTTACAACAAAAACTTGGTAACAACCAGTGCATGTACCAAGTGCAACTAATGTACTGTACTCGCCTAATTTGAAAGAGTGCATGTTTACTATGTCACATACTGTACACAAGTAGGCTACATGCTGCATTTTCACATCGCACCGCTGACCCATTTTGATATTACCATGCAGAATGCATTTGAACATGGATAAGTTCCGATTTTTGTAGTTCTCACTGTCAGATTTTATGCATGTTTAAAACATTCATTATAAGTAGGATTCATTACGCTTTGCACACAAATACAGAGTACCTCAGTCTGATAATATTAAACTAGAAAAATAGAAAGGCGAAACAATAATAATGGCTAGTTACAGCTGACTGTGCTAAGAATATGAGTCACCACTGGGACATGAATTTTTCCTGTGTTATTTTGAAGGCTCATTTCCCCCAAGTCATATACATTGTTTCTTCAGATTATTCTGACACGTAGAAAAACTACTACCTTATAAATATAATAAAGGTGACTTTAAAAGTAAGTTTGAAGATTCATGCAGTTGTATAGGAAATTTCAAATAACTTAGATGAACTTTTATGTTGCTACTCGCGAGCAGTTATGGGAACTTCTGAAACTTGCTTCTCTTGAGTCATTATTCTGTTCCAGGCATCATTCTTTCCTCCCGGCCACCGATCTAGCTTTAATGTGACCCTAGTGTTGCAGAAATATTTTGGTATGGAAGGTAAATGGTACGTTCTCACAAGTGCAATGGACCAAAAAAGGACAATAAAATCGCATATCTGCATCTTAGTGAGTAGGATAGTAAACATTATTATGCGTTTCAAAATGACAGGTGTTATATTCTATCGTATTTAGCAGTAACCTGAGTCACGCAAATATCCATAAACTTCCTATTTCGGGGTAGAAAAAAAGCTCGTCTGTGATGATGAACGTGAGAACTCTGTTTAACTTCCCAGATTCTTGCCCAGATTTTACTGATACGGTCTTCTGGAATTGTACCTGGATTTTTATTGACGGTGTTAAGGAAATCCTATACGCGTATAGTGTACTGTACATTACAGTACTATGAGGGCACATCATGTATGATATTGCTTTCTTGAACATTCATATCAAACATCTTTACTTGTCTGTCACGATACTATCCAAAGCTCGATCTAAAAACATTTATGCACTGTCTCAGCAGAGAAGCTTGCAACACCTCTGTCGCAGAGGCGCTGTCCTATGCACAGATCCATCAACACACAGCTGAGAGGTCTTGACTCCTACTTACCACTCCCACTACAGCTTCTCGCGCCAAGTCGACTACCTCCTTCTGGTCCTTATAGTAAAAGTAATCTATAAGGCTGGGAGTAAAGTTTTCATCAGCAGTAACCCAAAGAAATCAAGATCATGACCGGGTGACCGACAGTAGAACAGGTTTATGTACACTTACCAGCAGCGCCGACTCGTGATGGGGGCGAGCGGGCGGCCGCCCCGGGCCCCGCCCCCATGGGGCCCCACGCAGCGGGGTCCTCTTGGGTTTGTAACAACCATGTGTTACATATGTGTACCGTTTTAGACGTTTTCGAGAAAAAGTATTATAGAACGGCTCTGTATGTATGTCTGTCTGTCTGTCTGTGGACAGGTATCAGACAGACATAGCCTTGCTATAATACTTTTTTTCGATTTTATGGTTCCAGGTTCACTCTATCCGCCTCTTCCCCCTGGCTGCCCCCTACCCCCACAGCCCCTTTCCCACACCACCCCCTCCCCAGATCACCCTTTCCCCCATCCCTCCTCCTACCCCCTGATGCCTTATACCTGCCCACTGACGGACTGACGGACAGAGCCGTGCTATAAGACTTTTTTTTTCGATGGCTGAGAAAAGGTCTAAACGAAGATGGGTTTGCTATGGATAGATTTTTTAAAGGGGAAAGGGGCGGTCTGTGGGTAGAAGGAGGTGGGGGTAGGAAGAGTGAGGGGGAAAAGGGTAAGTCCACTTTTGGCCGAAAATGAGTTAAGGGTGGTTTCAGTTCCAGTTCCAGTCCCGTGACGGACGTTGGGGACAATAGCAGTAAACATGAAAAGTCTACTCTAATCACTCTCACGTGATTTGCCAATCTTGTTTAGAGGTGCGATTGTTATGGAACTTTCGACGTCAATTAACAAGAACCTTAAAAAAATAAATTTCGAGTTTCCAACTGGTCAAGTGATGCGGGGCCCCTATACAATTTCAATTACCAGCAAATTTATTTAAAGTCGCGCGGGGGGTTCTTGTGATAAAGGTCATGGAAAATTTATACTGACCCCGGCGGGGCCGCTGAATTTTGACCCCCGATTGAAGGGGCTCCGCGCCTGAATTTCGCTCCGGGCCCCGCGACCCGTACTCGCCGGCGGCGCTGGTTACCAGCAATATGCCTGTGCTTAGCGCCGACCCACATCTGTCATGATATGACGGATTGTGTTTTTTATATTGCTGTATCATTTTGGCCCGTCTGGTTCTTCCATTTACCCATGGCCAATAGCTCCATTCTTAATCCCCGGGGCTAATTGCCCCTGGTCATTCCCCAGTCATGTAGACATATGCTCTCAATCCGACTCCTCCCAGGGCAGGGGTTTGAGTCTTGGAGGGAGGGGTGGGTAGGTGATAAGCTGATGGGTGCTTATTATCCAAGGAGAAATATGATGGAAGTTCCCATATGATGCATCATAGAAGGCTTCGAAGGTAGCTTGGCAGTTCCCATGGTGTAGATCGCCGGATATTATTCTTGAAAATCGTCACATACGTGCCGCCGTTTTTCATTCACGTATCCCCAATTACGGCATTTTCATTAGACTAATCGTTTTCTGCCGGTGTAGTGTAAGTGTAGTGCATTAACATAAAATTACATCGCCATTAGCCCCGCAATGGTATCTCCACCTTATCGTGGTGGTGGGGTTTGCGTTTCACCCGTGACCCCAAGAGCTATGCCGGCGGTAGCTTCGTCTACTGGTAGGGCCACCCAAGCCGGACAGGTCTTTGGGATAGGAGACAGACTAGAGAGATACCAGTCTTTCCTCTCTTCTTTTTGCCTCTTCGTTTCTCTCTCCATCTGTCCCACCTTTGCGTCTTCTATAGCCAGATGGCCATAGTTGCTTTGGCTTCTTCCGAATAAACCAAACCAAACCATGTCCATTAGAGTCAGCGAACAGTTGCAATGCCAGTAGCGTACACTTACACCAGTAGAACTTACACCATAATTAATGAATGAAGTGTAGCTGGAAAATAATCTAAACAATGGATGTTTAAATCGTACTTATCCTTTTGGCGCCAAAAATTATGAGTTTTTTATTGTAAATAATTTGCTCGTGGGACGTCCTGGGTTGAAGTAGGTGGTTATTTCCAGCCAAGATACTGAGCCCTCACCCGCGTTGGTCACATGAACTAGTTGAACCAGTTATTCTGCCTGCAGCAGTTAAAATTGACTACAGCAGTGTGACCAAACGCATTATGTATACGGTACTCTCTGCTGTAAAAAAGGAAGCACTGTTCACCCATCCAAAGTGTACCATAACCTAGCAAACAATAATGCTGATATCCTCCTGGAGAAGGCCTCTTAATGCCTTTGTACCTCGGAAGAGGTGCGAGCATGAATAACAGTGGAAGGAGTGCAAAGCATCCTTTGTTGATGCCACCAGTGTCTTAATCATTGCCCTATCTTGAAAGTTGTTGCCTCCCCATCCAGCTGAATCCCTCCTCCCCCTCCATCACCCCCGCATCTCCCCAACGGGGACTCTTTTCTCCCATTTGCCATGCTCCTTCTCTCTCCAGCTGCTTTCCGATTGGCTGGTAGCCCCGTGTTCCGGGAGAGAAAGGGAGGGAGGGGAGGGAGGGAGGGAGGGTGGGATGGGAGGGGATGGGGTTAGGGGCAATCGTAAATGTCTGGATCCCCCAAGTTCAACCTGGCCGCCTGGACCGTCACATGGGTTACAGTGCGGGGGTGCGCAAGGTGATGCTGACGCTGGCTGGGGGTGGGCTGGGTGACGCCACGCGCTACCCTGGGTGACGCCGCTTGGCCAGGCCGTGCAGCCCACCGCCTTTGCTATCCTTTGTTCACTGCAAGGTTTAGGCGGGAACGGTGCAGGCTTCCGGGTCGATACAGGAACGTGTTGATTCTTTTCCCTTCAGTGCAATCTACCCTCAAATTTCACTTTGCCACAATTGCCCAGGTAGGACGGGGCATCGGGGAGTAACCTGGGCGAAGGCAGGACAATTAAAATTCTGTCCCCCTCCCTCCCCCGCCCCCTCCCCTCCCCTGGCCCACCCCAACGACGGTTATTGATTGGTTGGGACGGTGGTGGTGAATCCTGCGTGGTTGGTAGCTTTTCCCATCAGAAATTTTGGAGGCTGGAGTCGCTCTCTGACCCGACCGGTTGTGAGTTATCAGCATTTACAAGTGGGACGAAAAAACAGTGGTATTGTGACAAGTTTTGTGTTTCGCACATTGTTCTTGCCAGTGGTATCCGCAGGGTGAACCAACAGAAGCGCGATTCCCAAATCCCTCGGGAATGAGCATTCCACTATTTACATTTCTACCATAATGATTTCAGTGCAGGTGCACTTGTTTTCATTGACGTGGCACAGAAGTCAATACGTATCTCGTGTCCGGAGCTGCATGTGGTGCATTTGCCCGATGTGTTGACATGTTTTCCTGCTCCCAATAATGTGGACTTTGTGGACTTCGCAGTTAACCATTTATATTGCAATGCAAAATACAACGTTTCCCCTTATTCCAACCTTTACATGCAGGACTGCGTATAAATTGCTTATTTTCCACTTTTACGGCCACGTAAACCACATCATTTAGCTTGGAACATTAGTATACTCTTAATTTAACGGCGACGTGTTTTAATGCAAAAATATTAAATACTCTGTTCCTACTGACTTATTTAGCTGGAGTAGAACAACGGGTTAAATAAATGCAAAGATTTTGTATAGAATTCTTGCATCGTTACACTCTTCAACAGCGCCATTTTTTCAGCATAAGCTATCCTGTGGTAAAAGCCAAATAAGCTATATTCTCCTGCCGACTCTTGTTTCTTTTGAATATTAAAAACTGCTTTGCTGCTGCTACTACAACAGCTACTGCTACTACTAATACTGCTGCATTTATTGGCGATTTTTTCTAATATTCCCCAGAGCAATATTGCACTATTTTTGTAATGGTGAAATATTAAGTCCACCCCGACTTTCCCATCAAAACCTGAGAAGTCCGCTAAGAGAATCGGGAAGTTTGGGCTCAGTACTGTATGCTTAGTTGATTACTTTTGGGAAGGAAATCCGACTTCAAGGGTTGCTTTATACCTCTTCATACGTTTTCCGTGGTTTAAGTTGACTTAATTAAATGGAGGCTGGATTTTGTTCAATGTAATTGCCGTATGAAACTTGATAGTGTAGCGGTAGGTAGTACTCTACTTACGGAAAGTCATAGAAGCAGAATGGCTGGATCAACTCCTTCACTATTCCGCTTGAAGTCACAGGCGCATAAGCCTGCTTGGCAAGCTATGAAAGCGATTCAAGTTTTACAGCTATTTTTAAACCCGCAGCAAATTACATTTGGTGCCATTTATAATAATTATTTTGAACACTTGAGGGAATATTGCAGACATTAATAATAGCATGCACGGGCCAATTATAACATTTTAAAATCAGGCATGTATCGCTGATTTTGACATGAGCCGTTTTGGTCGGTAAAGTCGCACTTTGAGGTAAAAATAAATTATCCAGAGGACGGAATACCGAGAATGCGAGTTGTATTCTCCCTTGTTCAGCGGAAGCCTTACTCTAATTTAAGCAGCAACCTTTTCCTCGAAGAAAACTTCATTGTTGACTCTTAAGATTTCATCGAGGACTCTTGAGTTCTAACGGATGTAGTGGGGAAACTTGTTTGCATAAATGTCTGCCTTTCGTGTTATCAGACTGCTCTCTTCCGAGGCTTGGACAGGGAAGACCTCAGTGTTACGCTAGCTTTGAGCATAAAGAGAGTGCTGGCATCATCTTCTGTAAACAGTTGTCCGCCTAAGAGGAAGAGTGGTGCGGCGAACGATCTGCTTCTTTCGGGATTATCGCGTGCATGCCTAACCATCACGCAAGAGTCGTAGTTATTCCAAGCATGTGCAAAAACGTCATTTCTGGATTGTAGAGGCTATCTGAAATAGAATAAGTGCTCCCGTTCTTATCCAGGGAAGGTTTACAATAAATTCTTAACTTTTATTGGGTAGCGGAGAGCCTCAGAACGAGTCATGCACAACTGAGGCATGATGCGCACTGTAATTTGAATCCAGAGAGGGGGGGAGGGGTGTATCGAGTGCAATGGACTAAGTTGCCTGCTTTGATCTAATGACACTGCCGTACTAATAAGTTACACTTCCGGCATAAACGAATTATCCTTGACATCAACGTAGTCCCCTGATATTTGAATGAAATTTCCCGCATGAGCGCGGTTTTCCTAGATAATGTCACAGATTAAAACATAAAAGTGCATGGCACTGTATACCTTACGGACTGTTATTATCAACCGCATACAAGTTAGCGGGAATATAGAAGCGCAGCGAGTGGGAAGGGCGTACGGGATGTGATTAAATTACAGCAAGTATACCCTGATTTTTCACAGATCCCATGTCATCACTATTACTAAGTAAGTCGCAATTTATCACAATGCAATGTTAACAAAGGTGATATCATTGGGAACCTTTATAAAATCGAAGTGTAGGTTCGCTGGTTATGACTAAATTATTAGTTTACGTACCAGTTCAGTGTTCCCAACTCCATTGCTGGGGACTTCAAGAAAGAATCCAGTTGAAGTAAATTGTTTAAAAGTACGGCAGTACACGTAAGGATTCCACCATAATAACAATTTGTACATAAAAGCCAATATGGGAACAGAATCGCGAATCCAAATCGTGATGAGTATGGCACACACAATCACCAAGCCTTCGGCCATTTTCAGTCTATAATATCATTGTTTCCAAGGGGAATGAAAAAAGAGTAGTGGTATATGAGAAATGATAACGTATAATGCCAGGAATTGAATGGGTTTTGTACTTGCCCCCATGCATTAGAAGTGGATCGCTGTGTCACTCCATCTTTCCCACCCGCCAGCGCATACAAAAAAGAAACGTAACTGAATGGTGAAGTAGGCCAGTGCAGGGCAATTAGCAGCGATTAATCGCATCGCATTAATTTGAACACCATGCGGAAAATAAATTAGACGGTTTAATTAACCAATTGTGGGGGGTTTCTGATTCATAGAGCTGTCGCACAAGTGCTATGCCCTAATATCATCAATATCATCTTATCGTGCCTGCCATATTCGCTCAATTGTTGCAAGAACGAATCAAGACCCATATGTAGCATGCTCCTTACTAAATTGGAATTTCTGAAATGTAAAGTCACGATTCAAAGACCGATAATAGTGTTGGCTGAAAGGAAATGTTATGGCTGCGGTTCGAATTATTTTGCGATGGAGTATGAATCAAACGTGATTTGCATTGGAAAGCGATGGAATGATATGAATATGTATGTGCAATAGCTAGCGAGTATGTGGGAATATCAACTGGTACCAAATTCAGCCTGTTCGCAATTATCCCACTCACTTGCTCAAAGTTATTTGGAATATATTAACTTATGGTTTAGGTCAAACTTGTAAGTCATACTGAATGGGCCGAAGTCATCATTTCATCATAGAAAATGCCATAACATTACCACATAACCCTCATGGAAAGCGATATGTATACACAGATGAGGAGACTATAAGTGCCAAGCCCTAAAAGTAACATAACTCTCCTACGAGAAAGGGGAGAATAGCACAACACGCTGTAATGTTACTATATGGAGGTATAGAGGATGACATGCGTCCGCGTTACATAAGGCCAGAGTAGCGTGATATATCGGCACTTTTTGTCAGTCCCGGGTGATTTGGCGGCAAATTGCGCTTGAAATCCCACCAATATCATCACCGAGTTCCGTCCCACGTATCGTTGCCCAGTTTTGAATTGATTTTTGCAGGTTTTGGCCAGCGAATGTGGAAAAAAGTATGCCCATATTTTTGGATGGGAAAAGGTCAGAGTTGCGTAATAATTATGGAGAAAGATTAGGCGAGGGGCGTGCTCGTTTGCACAACCTATAGGAATAATTATTTTAAAAAAACAGGCGACAGAATAATTATATTCTTCGTAACAATACAGGACATGCCTAGCTACATATTGAAGGAATCTTTGTAACACTTCGTTCATTCATGTTCGATATTCCAGCCAACGTGCACGTGGTAAATTCACAGGGGATTCTCCGGAGTGCTCCTTTTTGAGCTTGACTTTGTGAAGTGAGATAAATGTAGGGGGCTTGAAGGTAAAGGATTTTTCTTCCAGGAAGTGTCTGGAGGTCAGAGAAAAGGATCCCAAAAATTATGGAAGTCTTACGGGTAGGGGACACAAATGGCAGCTCTGGGACCTTCGAATTGCGGAAGTGGCTGACAGTAAGGGGGTATGGCAAGGGCGAGGGGGAACATCAAGAACGTGATAATCCCACGTGCTACCCGACATTGTCAAGTATTCAGGGTTACTGATTGGTCCTAATGATTTCTTGATTATTGTTGATGTCCAATGGATAAGGGAGGGAGTAATGCGGTAATTAGGATGCAGCGGTATATGCTAACGTTAAGCGAGGGGTTTAATAGAGGGGCTACGGCCTGAGGCTAATCAGCTGACACTTTGAGGCCGTTTTATGCGCTATTTATTACCTCCGGAATCCGTACATGGCTAGGGACATGCCTTTTCAGGGAATTAGAAACAATGCGGATTACTTAGCACGAGAGCGTAGGTATAGAGAGTCGAAGTTGGCTGGCACTTTTAACTAAATTAAATCGAATCGGTTGTCGTGTGTCCACTCTGATTTCTGACTGTCAAAAAGGGTGCGTGGTGGGGACACGCTTCTATCTGACATTATGCAACGAACACGAAATTATCACCCGCAGGAGGACAGAGTAGAATGACATTCATGTACAAATAACAGGTTGTGATATGACAGTGTTCTGAGGTCTGGCTACAAAGTAGAAGGTACCAGATTTATTTGATAATATTCTGCTGCCTGTTACTTAACTTATATAAAATAATTATTGACTAGCAAGGTCAACAAAGAACTATACATTTGCATTAAAAACCTGATCGGTTTTAGTGGTTGCACTTCGATTATCTGATGGAATTCGGCCGGGCTTGTCCCCCACTTTCCGGCATATAGGCCTATCCGTAAAAACATGCATTTCGGCCCCAAAAGTTACGGTGTACGTCCCTAGCAGCTGCCTCATGCATCTTCAGTCGTGCGTGGTACGGCGTTTAAGAGTTAATTCTGGCTAAATTCCGCCATTTAGTAAAACTACCAGCTACCAGACGGAATTCGGGAGAGACGGGAGATTGCAAACCACCATGTGACTGGTGCCAATAGAAAACTCTCTTCCGTTAGGAACACTGCCAAGGTCTGGCCGTTACGATAAAGCAATCCGGCAACGGCGCTGACTAACTGATAGTTGACGTTCAAGAAGGAAGGACACGCACTAACTCAAGAGTTAAACTCCGATCGGGGCTTATACAAAAGAACGTGTAGGAATTGGGCATCACTAAACTAAACTTGAATTTTTTTAACGTCCCTGCGGTGAGTACGGGGAACAGTTCGAATGAGTTATTCATAGCTCAGAGACCCGCTGTTGGGTATACGAGGAGTTTCGTATCTTATTTTCTCTGTCCCTTCTGTTTTCCACGGGATAAAGGCCCATTCACATAAGTTTTCCGAGATTTTGCACTAACAGCGAGCTATTTTCTGACTGGGAGCTGCAAAAAAACCCTAACTGCAAGGTGTGATAAGGCCGAGGGTTGCTTATCCGTTTGTAACCAATTTTTTGCTGGCCACAGTCCCCAAATCGTTCGCTTCATGTGCCAAAAGCGGATATGTGAATGGACCTTAAGGCACGTAATTAACTCCGGATATGCCTCCATATTGCATTCAGTACTACTCTGATGATACCAAAATGGATGGTTGCCATATCATAATTAGATTCCATCAGCTATGAATGGTAACTTAACAGTACAAAATATTGCATCAATTTTTGATGAAAATTGAACAATTTGTATTTGTTGGTGATATGCTGAAAGTTGAAAAGAAGTGGTTGGCATATACCGCGTGTTTAGCGCACATGAGTATTGGTAAAAATATTGCGGAAGCTCATTTTCATTCCCTTCTGTCGCCTCACGTCAAAGTATGACAGTGAGTTACATGTACCGCTGGAAAGCACATTAATGCAGGTAGTATGAAAACAAATCAGGTGGAATTTTCAATTATATTCATATTAAATAATAATCCCGCCACAATTAGAGATGTGCTACAACCGGCTCTTATGTGTAGTACTTTCCAACGATATGTAGCTTACTATTTCAGGCCAAAATTGAAGGTGACTTCACCGAGGCATGAACTGATTTTGACATGAAGACCTTCAATAGCACGCCTTTTAGATATTTTAGGTTTACATGCAGGGGCACAAGAACCAGGTCTTTAGCATGCCCACAGCAGGGTGTTCGACTCAACTGACATCCGAACTTCAGATTCGCGCAGATACATTACACGATAAAATAGTGATCTTTATTTTATTTTCCCCCGTCCTATTTTGGCAGTAGATTTCTTCAGTAGTAGCCCACTAGACGTGAACTGTTTCGAAAGCGAAACTTGTTGCCCTAATATACAGCATTTGGCATGCAGGAGGCACCACGTATCCCAAGGAGAAATCGAATTCAGGCGGAAAACCGCGTTCGTTTTAGTCGGTGGCTGCCAATTGGCCAGCAGCGGAACATTATTCAGTGAATGCAGGGATTTTCATACTCCCAAGTGCTCATTTTACAGGACCATATACTTATGTGACTGTCCAGGAGAGAATGTTTGTGCTGGAGAAGTGTGAAGAAATGTGCTTGAAGTGCAATCAGAACATGTTCCGAACATAATTAACTTTTGATTGATTGCATTTATTTCTGACGAAGATACAAACTGCAACAAGAGTGAAATGCGTTCTTTTCACGTCATCTCAACATCGTTCTTGTTTGTCCTGTTGTGGCGTGCAGGATCGGCAGGAAATCCTGACGCAAAACGCCTCTACGATGACCTTCTGTCCAACTACAACAAACTGGTGAGACCTGTGGTCAATGTCACCGATGCCCTCACTGTCAAGATTAAGCTGAAACTATCCCAGCTCATCGATGTGGTAAGCTAGACTATCCCATTTTTCAAGATTATTTTATCTGTCATATTATGTAAATGCTCATTTGAACTGTTCATACAAAGGCTGTTCAAGAGTAACTTACGCTGTACTATTCCTTGCTCTCAACAATGATAGAAAACATCGGCTGTTTACATTCTGTATTTCCACTCAAGTACTGTGAATTCCAAGCAAAAAAACTCTACCTGCTGGGAGTCCGGCATTTTCGAGGACTTTCTGTCATAAATGCTTTCCTCCACAAGAAGCCGCTTTTGTCAACTGTGTATACATAGTGCCATGGCGCAATATTGCAGTGCTCAGATTGACTAGCACAAGCTAGCACTTAAAATAATTGCTTTCCTCTCCTTGTATACAAGGATATCAATAAAGAGACGAGGTATAGAGTTCAGGACAACTTGGAAATATTGCTCCCAATGAAATTGTTATGTAATGGATTTTGACTTTTCTCGGTCAGAATATAAATCGGTGCTTCACGTAATTGTTCAAGGAATATATTTTAATCCACATAAGAGTGCATTGTTGGACAACTGCGGCATAAATAGTATGATGGTCGTCTAAGATTCGAATAGGATGTTTTGTTGCAACTATATCCATTAATCCTCTGTTTCACAGATTATTATGAAACATATACGAATATTATTAATCTGGAAATTACACTATGCAACAAAATTTGACTTTTTTGTCCATAAATATTCATCGTCACATTCGTGTTCCTTGGGTCACAAGTAACTCAAATGGGCATTCATTTTGTCTTTGATTTGTTATTGACCTCGGGGCAGTCAAAAAACCAAAATCTTCGAAATAATATAGCATGCTTTTCCCAATAAAGTGGGCCTAAATGTTGCTAGGCCATCTCGGATATTTCTGAAAATAATCAAAGCTGTAGTGTACACACCTATGCCGTAACACTGCATATCAAGTTTCAGCCAAATTGCGAAATACCGTGGGGAGGGGAAAAAATCGCGACATTTTGGAAATGGGGCCTTTTTGGATATTCTTTTTCGGTTATTGGAAGTGGTCAAAACCCAATCAACAAATATATCAAATGAAAGATAAACGCGAGTGGAATGCGCATATGGAATTATTTTCTCTCGAAAATGCACCCAGAAAAACATGTGTGGCATTCCATCGGTCACATGATCCGTAACATGTCCAAGTGTTTAGACCCCAAAAAATTAGTGGTGTATTATTTTGCGTAAGAGCAGCCATATTATTTGGTGATAGGAGTTGGGACCCATACAAGATTCAATATGTTCAGTTTGAATCCTGGGTCATGCATGGCTCGCGAGAAAATAATAGATATGTTTGCCGAATTACCATTTACTTTAATGGAGCCAAATTCTTGGACATGTGATTGATGAAATGCCACACATGTTTTTCTGAGTGCATTTTTGACAAAATCAAATTCCATAGCCGCATTCCATTCGCGTTTCTCTTTCATTTGATGTCTATGTTGATAGGATTTTGACCACTTCCAATAACCGAAAAAAATTATCCAAAAAAGGCCAGATTTTCAAAATTTCGCGATTTCTTCCCTCCCCACGGTATTTCGCAATTTGGCTGAAACTTGATATGCAGTGTTACGGCATAGGTGTGTGCAGCTGTGATTATTTTCAGAAAAATCCTAGATGGTCTAGCAACATTTAGGCCCACTTGATTGGGGAAAAACTGCAATATTTGAGGATTTTAATTTTTTGACTGCCCCGAGGTCAAAAACAAATCAAAGACCAAATGAATTCTCAATATGAGTTACGAATGACCTAAGGAACATGGAAATAGCAATGACTTTCCATGGACAAATATCGTGTTGTATAGTGTTATAACTAGCCTACTGTATACATCAGTGGGTGCAGTCCAGACATAGTGGTTGGAAATTTACATTATGAAAACAACATTTTGAATTATTATCGGATAATTTATGACATGAACAGAAGGGAACTTTGTAATGAGACTGTAATTTTCAGCGAAAGTTTTTCTTGAACAGTCCTCGTATGTACAGTACAGTGAAATGTAATGGGGGAATATCTCACCAAAGGCCGTGTTGGTGTACTTACGCAAGTGCTAAATAATCTACGATAATTTGTGAAATAGAACTTTTATAGCATTTCCTTGTACAGCAACTGCCACACATTTCGTAATTCGATTTCACTAGCGTTTTATTTATGAGAGATTATTTTATCTTTTGTCGAAAGATGGAGATATAGCACATTATCTCTATCGCAGTAAAATTTATAGCATTTTTTGCATATATATTAATATTACTGCACATTCACAGTCAGTACATCTCAATTGTTCCCAGTATTACAATCTGCGTTGTTTCGAACTTTAAGAAGGTTAGGCAGTCATGTTGGAAAAAATAACCTAACCTGAGAACACTAGCGTCCATCACCTCTGACATAATGTAGCGTAATGGCCTGTCCAGACGTCCAAGAAAACTTGCACGAGTTGCCTGAGTACCTTCCGACGGAGCACCCAGAGGGCAAGGAAAGATCTAGGGCCATTCGACAGACCCTGCCTGCTGAGAAAATTTCTGGTTCCACAACGATTGAGTCGACATCATCCTGGTAGCTCGAGAGAGGAGCTGAAAATTCTTAGGCTGTTCTCAACAGGCCCGGCCTGCCACATGACACTAGATCCTTCCCTTAGGTGCTCCGCTGCCAGGCTCCTTGGGAAACTCCTGCACGAGTTTTCTTGGACGTCTGGACAGGCCTTTAGTAGGCCCCAATTTTGTGTCAAATCCGTAACTAGGGGATCAAGATGCCACTTCATAGTCCACCTGATCCTCTTCCTCCTTAGCTCAAGAAGAAAAATGTTCACCGGGGGTCCTTTTTGTCCAAACATATAGCACACTCACCATAAAAATACATATACATATAGGCCTACACGGCATTAGGTTGAATGAATTATTATGCACTAGGGCAGGTAATACTGACGAGAACAACACTCATGAAGTTGCCATTCCATGTGACTGGTTGGCATTCTGATGATGTAAAATATGGCTCGTCCACTACAATAATATTGCAATGTCAATTCACAAATTTTCTGCTCCCTTGGACGGAGCAGGCTGTGCGGAATAATTGACTGACGCAACAGCAACGCAAATATTGTTTGAAGATAGTGCTTGTCTATATAAATTTCTGGCTGGAAAATTCCCTTCCATTGGACAGTAAACAGTACATTGTACAGAGGCTAATTAGATTCCCCAATATACTCAGGCAACCAGTGGAAGTGATTCGAGCAAGAATCCGACGGTATGTCCTTAGCTAGACAAAACGGCAGGTAATGTAGGAGCAGGTGCTTCCAGACGGCACTTTGCACTTAGCCCATTTGTTGCAACACGAGATCCGCCGTGTAATTATGCATGCTGCCTTTTATTGATCCTAATCTCCACCTCGGCGCAATATGATTCCGCTTGAGAAACGACTTTTCGCCGAGGGACATTATTCGACCAACCCTCCGCACAATGGTTATTGGTTTCGCGTCCAAATTAGATTGCCCCATTACAACTTGGCTCTCTCGGCTTTTCTACTTTGCAAATACTGATGACGGAACCTTCATTTTAGTTAGCCCTTATTCAAACTGCGCAGCACTGTCTGTTTGCAAATGACAATACTTCTGTAGGCCTACTTCAAGATAGTCCATTCCCCGTCTGACCACTTGAGCGTTGCCTCCCGCCAGGTGGAATTAATTGAGGGAAGCTATGCAATTTACTGTTTAGAAAGAAACTAATGGTGGCCTCCATTATTAAAAGCCATACACATGAACTAACTTCCCACCATAACTAACTTGGCTGTTGTAAAGTTTGAACAGGAGCCGCCGTTGTACTCTGCAGACGACGTTTCGGAAAGTGCTGGAACTGCTGCAACAGGCATGCTTCCGGGTAACTCTCATCAAACTATTCACAACTTTTACTAAACTTGACAAAATGTCGGAACGACACACTGGCTTTGTCTTACTCTAGCATGCACTCATTCCTCTCCAGACAACGAGTCGAGTTCATTATATACCGGTACTCTTTCAAAACCGATACATTGCAATCGTTGGCTGTTGAAAAGTCCTATCGAATATCAATAAAAGTCTGCTTCTTGAAAGAAGAACTTAATTGTACGGAATGGATATATTGTGAAATTTTGAATGTTAAAATATACCGTACGTAACCTATGAGGCCTAATCGGAAAATAAGTTTTGTGATGCTACAGTCTCGACGCCATGCGACGGACAGGGTAAAAACTAGCATAGGCAGATACGTTGATCCTTCCTCTACTTTATAGGACGGATAGGCGCCTTCTTGCAACTTCTGCCCAGGCGCGGCAGCCGTTGGACGAGACCTTGGCGACCTAAGCGTGCCGGCCCCCATTCCGCCATGAAAAGTCATGCCAGACAGAGAGTGTTGGTCACATGAACTCAGTGGCGGATCCAGGAATTTTTCTGGGGGGGGGGGGGGTGATCAGGGCCCGCCGCATGCGAAATTTTTTCGGTTCAAGGTCACAACCCTTCCTCGCGACCCCTTTGGAGTCAACGACCGCAAAATTGCGTTGTTCTAGAGGGTTTTTGCGAGTTTTCCACCGGTTTTTTCTCTTTTTTTTCCCCTCGGGGGGAGCTATGCCCCCCCTCCCCCCTAAATCCGCCACTGCATGAACTAAGCCAGAAGTTAGGACAGATGTTCGCTACCAGTGGTCTACATTTGACATGTTGTTACATAACGACATTCATCGCTGGCTAGTGGCGTGTATGGTCCGGAGATGTCATGTCTGAGCAAATCGTGCAGCTATATGGTGCCAGCAATTTCGGAATAAGCTCTCGAGCGTGAAGGACAACCATAGATACGAACTTCCGGCCACGACCATTACCGACAGTGTCCTTAAGCGTCCTAACTTCAGTTTTAGTCAATGTGAGCAACACTTTCTGTCTGGCATGATTTTTACTGGCGGAATTCGGGCGGGCACGGTCGGCACGCCACTCGGCCTCATCCAACGGCTGCCGCGCCTGCGCAGAAGTTGCAAGAAGGCGCCTACCCGTCCTATAAAGTAGAGGAAGGATCAACGTCCTGCCCCTGCTCGATTTTACCCTGTCCGTCACATGGCGTCGAAACTGTAGCATCGCAAAACTTATTTTCCGATTAGCCCTCGTATATTTGCTTATTATTACGCATATAATACGCTGTCACGTAATCTCAGTCATGAGATGTGTGAAACTGGCAACATAATCATTCATTCAATCGGAATACTTTATTATGTTGATGACTTGCACGTGATGGCTCGTAATACTGATATGTAGAGCACATTTTTTTGTTCACCGGTGCATAATATTATCATATGTACTTAATATGATGTATGAGCTGGACCATGTACTGTAATATTATTATGGTCTGTACAGTGATGGACATATTAGCAGGCCCTGAATGTTTACTTAGTTGCCAGGTAACGCCAGCGCTGCCAATGCTGAAAAATATTAACATTAGGGACTGCTAATATGTCCAGCACTGTACTATAGGCTCATCACAGTGAATGTAAATAAATAATGGCCTGTACACTATTCAAGTGTGCAGTACCTGCTGCAATATACTCACGACTGCATGGGCAACCATTTTTGTTAGCCCAGTTGTTGCATCGCATATTGAGCACCATATTGCTTCTTGCATTTGGAATTTCACCAGGGGAATTACTCACACCTAGGCTACATAAATTACCCAAGGAACAGGTTTCAGTTCCATGTTAATGCATTGATTGATCTAGGAATGGAATTTGCTCAAATTATTTAGAAACCCTTTCTACTCAAAATAGTTTATTAGTGCAGACCCATCTCTTTAACACTGCCGTAGTTAAATACTGTTTCTGGACCTAATGAGGCCAGCGTCCCGAAGCAGGGTACTTTTTGTTTCTCGCATGCTGTCAACTAACAGCAATATAATTATAGCGGTATGGCGATACGTGAGCATACTTTTGGTCCTGCCAAGTGGCCTGTAGGGGCTGGAACAAAATGTCGGAAGTTAATGGCATCGAGTCATGCCTCCGATCTAATTTTAGGTTAGTTTTAAACACACTGTTAAACCGAGTGGAAATATAATATCTGGATCATCTCTGTGGTTATATGCGTAAGCAAGTAGTGACGATTATACGGGTGACACTGAAAGAGCTCTAAAACTTGGAATTAAATTTAACTCGATTGAAGCTTATATTTTGCTTAATAATAACACTATGCAACAAAATTTGACTTTTTTGCCCATGGAAATTCATCATCATAATTATTCGTGTTCATTGGGTCACAAGTAACTCATAATGGGCATTCATTTGGTCTTTGATTTGTTTTTGACCTCGGGGCAGTCAAAAAACCAAAATACTCAAATAAAATAGCATGTTTTTCCCAATAAAGTGGGCCTAAATGTTGCTAGACCATCTCGGATTTTTCTGAAAATAATCACAGCTGTACACACCTATGCCGTAACACTTCATATAAGTTTGAGCCAAATTGCTAAATATCGTGGGAGGAAAAAGAGCGCGAAACTTTGGAAATGGGGCCTTTTTGGATAATTTTTTTCGGTTATTGGAAGTGGTCAAAATTCAATCATCATATATATCAAATGAAGGAAAAACACCAGTAGAATGCGCTTGTGGAATTTTGTTTTCTCTAAAATGCACTCACAAAAACATGTGAGGCATTCCATCGGTCACATGCTCAGTAACATGTCCAAGTGTTTAGACCCCAAAAATTAGTGACGTATTTAGTAAGAGCAGCCATATTTGGGTAACAGGGGTTGTGACCCATACAAGATTAAATATGTTCGGTTTCAATCCTGGGTCATGCATGGGTCGCGAGAAAATAATAGATATGTTTGCCAAATGACCATTAATTTTAGTGGAGCCAAGTTCTTGGACATGTGACTGATGAAATGCCACATGTTATTGTGGGTGCATTTTTGTATAAATCAAATTCCATAAGCGCATTCCACTCGTGTTTCTACTTCATTTTATGTATATGTGTTGATTGGGTTTTGACCACTTCCAATAACCGGAAAAAATTATCCAAAAAAAGACCCCATTTTCAAAATTTCGCGATTTTTTCCCTCCCATGGTATTTCGCAATTTGGCTGAAACTTGATATGCAGTGTTACGGCATAGGTGTGTACAGCTGTGATTATTTTCAGAAAAATCCTAGATGGTTTAGCAACATTTTGGCCCACTTGATTGGGGAAAAACTGCTATATTTGAGAAATTTGGTTTTTTGACTGCCCCGAGGTCAAAAACAAATCAAAGACAAAATGAACGCCCATTATGAGTTACCTGTGACCTAAGGAACACGAATATGACGATGAATTTCCATGGACAAATACAGGGCCCTGCAGAGCTTGTCTGAGGCCCAGGGCAGGATCATGTTGGAATAACGACATAAAATGTACAAAGTCAGTCAATGAGATGCCCCAGTAGGTAGCCAACTGATTTCACTTGCACAAGCACAGAACAATATGCACACCCTGGAAATGCAGCCAGTCGAGATGTGGAAAAGAGGAAAAGGGCTATAAATGCACACAAATAGGGTGTTGGGGAACAGAGCCCCTACTATTGCAATGTCATGGCTCCTCTTGCACACATAGTATCTTAACTAATTAGGGGTTTTAATGCCCGACAGGAGGCATTTATAATAATTACAATATGTAACAAAAATCAACATTTTTGT